>CM071599.1:52818802-53121302 GCA_036435485.1 Saposhnikovia divaricata
CCAAAATTTTCAAAATTGTTCTAGTTCGATTAAATTAAAAATTAAGATTTAAAAAAATTATATAGTCCCTCTGGAACGAATCTTAAAATACTAAAACGAGATCGTGCGCTTGCGATAATTTAAATTCCTCATTTTTAGCACATCAAGTTTTTGGCGCCGCTGCCGGGGAACCAATAAATTTTTCGCTACTTAATTTTTAACTTTTCGGATTAGTTTTACTTGTCTTATTTTTGTCTCGTTTTTTTTAGGAAAGTTGGAATTTCGGGAAAATTCTCACGGAGCTTGGAAAAAATAAAATATTGGAAGCGTGCTTCGGTAACCCGTATTTCACTTTTTTTTTTTTTAGAAAATCACAAAAAAAATAAAAAATCAAAAAAATTCACAAAAAATTGAAAATTTAAAATCCAAAAAAAATTAGCTAGTAAATACATAATTGTTGCATCATGCATTTAATCACTTAGGGCACATCATCTAGATTTTTATTTTCTTGTTTTTAATTTTTCGTACCTTATAAATTGTGGTGATCGCTGGAGGACCCAAAGGTACGTTAAATTTCTTCTTTTCTTTATTTAGAACACGTAGTTTAGAGCATCCGTAAGTGTTTATAATTTTTATATCTCGTTGTGTGCTACATCATTTTAATAAATTCTAAGGGCAAAACCACGTCACAAGATAAGGGGAGGGATTTCATCACTCTTTCCTTGGCCCAAAAACAATTTAATCCATTATTTTGCATACCAAACTAATTAGACATTGGCCTCTAGGAATTTCGCGCTCAATTAGGAAGGTACCTAAAAAACGAAGTAATCAATAATTATTCCGACTCTTTGGTGTCTAGGCAAGCGAAAGCTTACCTGGCCAATTAGGATTTGGTGTCTAGGCCAGTGTTTAGCCTCTTGGCAATGCTTGCACTTACCTGGCCAAATCGGTCCGAATAAAATCTGATTTACCGAGTTTTTGGTGGTCCTTAAAGATAGGAGCAATGTCTAGTTTATTAAGGAACCCTAGGTATAAAATTTTTCTTTTGATTTTTCACCATTTCTTTTCTGTGTTTAAATCTTTCTCCGCACTTACTTGCTACGTGTTTCCTTTCATGGTTTATGTGAACTACTTGGTTTAGGGATAATTCTGCGAGACTAGTGAGATCATTTGCGATTTCTTCCTCGTCTGATTCTGAATCTTTAAAAATTACCAAACCAATAGTAACCATGGCCATGTCTCTTAAGGACCGTTGCTATCCCACCCGTTCTGCTCAACCCTCATGTATCACTCTCCCCCGGTTAATGGTAATAATTTCGAAATCAAAGGTCATCAAATTAGCATGTTACCTAATTTTCGCGGGAGTGACGGTGAGGATCCTTATCTTTTTCTACATGAATTCGAGGAGGTTTGTGCTTTGCAAAAACTCCAACAACTTTTCGAGGACTCCATACGGCTTAGACTAATCAACTTCGCTCTAAAGGATAATGCGAAAAAATGGTTGTATAGTCTACCTGTCAATTCGATTTCCACGTGGGAGGGTTTCGTAGTCATCTTTCTAAAAAAATTCTTTCCAAGCCATAAGACTACGAAACTCACTAATGAGATTAATCAATTTCGTCAAAAACTCAACGAACCATTTTGGACGTGTTTTGACCGCTTTAAAAATCTTTTATCCCAATGTCCCCACCACGAAATCGAAAAATGGTGGCTCTGTAAGATTGTTTACGAGGCCTTAGATGGTTCAACAACCGCATTGTTGGAATCTATGTGCCAAGGGAAATTCATGGAGAAAGACGAGGATGAGGGATGGGAGTTTTTCGAAGAGTTCGCGGAAAAGAATATGTTATGGGAATCAACTAGGGAGCCCACTCGAGAACCTGAGAAATCAAACGATTCAATAGCTACCATGCATCAAAGAGGGCTACATCAAGTTGGTAACTTTATCGCGACCAAGGCTAAATTAGCCACTCTTACTCGACGTTTAGAAGCCTTAGAAACCAACGGGTCCCCCTCCCAAGTATCCATGTGCTCAAATTTTAACTCAACCAATCAAGGGATACAAAATCCTCAAGAATTTCAACAAGTCAATGCGATGTTCCAATCGGGTCCTCGAAATGATCCTTATGCACCTACTTATAACCCCGGTTGGAAAAATCACCCGAACTTTTCTTGGAATCAAGGTCAAGGTCAATAATCTCACCCCGCACAATTCCAAAATCAACCTCCTTCGTTCCAAAACTTCCAATCTCAACCGCCGATCTTTCATAAACCTCACGCGAATTCTTTTTCCCTTCAAAATCATGCTCCTTATTCGACTCAAGCTCCTTCCCACCCTCCCAGTTTTTCTGAGTCGGATAAGCGACTTACATCGTTGGAGAAAAGTCTCGATGCGCTTCTCAAATCCACCACTAATTTGGCTCAATTGCAACAAACTTTCATGCAAACCATGACTCAAGATAGGCAGATCTTAAATGCTAGCACCCAAGCCATATCTAATTTAGAGGTTCAAGTGAGCCAGTTAGCTAATGCCATCCATGAGCGTGAGAAGAATAAGTTTCCAAGTCAGCCCGAGGTCAACCCTAAGTTTCCTCTTAATCAAAGACCTCATGACAATGTGAATGCTGTAATTTCCCTAAGATCCGGAAAGAAAGTTGATAACCGAGTAGGAGTCGAGTCCCCCGAAGTGGAAGAAGAAAAATCAAACGTTGCACCGACACCTATTCTCGATCCTTCTGATCAAACTCCGATTCCTGTCTCTTCACCTCCTTCTAGTCAGTCGTCTTCTTCGAGTGGAACAACCTCAGAGCCTGTTCCCAAAGAACAAGTCTATAAACCAAAGGCTCCTTACCCACTACGTCTCGTCTCTGATAAGCAAACTGCTCAATTAGACAAGATCTTAGAGGTTTTTAAGCAAGTTAAAGTCAACATTCCTCTTTTAGACGCAATTCAACAAATTCCCACTTATGCGAAATGTCTAAAAGATTTGTGCACTCATAAACGAACCACCCAAGTCCATAAGAAAGCCTTTTTGACCTCTCAAGTGAGCTTAATTCTTTCTAACCAGATTCCCGTGAAATAAAAGGACCTCGGTTGTCCCACAATTTCATGTGTCATAGGTAATTCTTTTGTGGACAAGGCGTTACTCGATTTAGGCGCCAGTGTGAACTTGCTTCCATTTTCTGTCTACCAAACCCTAGGGTTAGGAGAACTTCAAAAGACAAATGTTACCCTTCAATTAGCAGATAGATCAATCAAAATTCCTAAGGGGATCATCGAGGACGTGCTAATTAAAGTTGGTGATTTCGTCTTTCCTGTTGACTTTGTGGTACTAGAAACTGAACCGGTTAGGAATCCGACATACCAAATTCCAGTCATTTTAGGGCGTCCTTTTCTAGCCACTTCGAATGCTTTGATTAATTGTAGAAATGGATTAATGAAACTAACATTCGGGAACATGACCATTGACCTCAATATCTTTCATGTTGGGAAACAACCCGATGATTTTCATGATCAACCTATGGATGTCAATTTAATTGATGAAATAGTTGATCAAAATTTCATGACTTCTAACGAGGCCCTCGACTTTTGTTTAAAACACTTTGGCCATGATTGGGATGCTTGCGAATATACAAGTGAGGTCAAACAAATGCTAGAATCCACCTTTCCTAAAAATAATCAAGATGGTGAACCATCTCCCCTGTCTCTTCTCGAAACTAGTGAACCCGTTGAGTCAACGCCGCCCGATTTAGAACTCAAACCTCTTCCCGACATTCTTAATTACGCCTTTTTAGGTCCTAACGAGTCTCTTCCCGTTATTATCGCCTCTGATTTGACCGAGTTACAAGAGGATGAGCTTGTTAGGGTGCTTAGAGAACATAAGGAGGCCATAGGTTGGAGTATCTCTGATATTAAAGGAATTAGTCCGGCCATTGTCCAACATCGAATTCACTTAGTTAATGATGCGAAACCCGTTCGAGACCCTCAACGGCGTTTGAACCCCACCATGATGGAAGTCGTTCGAAAAGAAATTCTTAAGTGTCTCGATAATGGGATCATTTATCCCATTTCTGATAGCTCTTGGGTTAGCCCCATTCAAGTAGTTCCTAAGAAGTCTGGCGTTACCGTTGTCACCAACTAGAATGATGAGCAAGTGCCTACCCGTGTTCAATCCGGGTGGAGGGTGTGCATAGACTATAAGAAACTCAATTCTGCCACTAGAAAAGACCACTTTCCTTTGCCTTTTATCGATCAAAATGTTAGAAAGGTTAGCTGGTCATTCGTTCTATTGTTTTCTAGATGGTTATTCTGGCTATTTTCAAATTCTCATTGCTCCCGAAGACCAAGAAAAGACCACTTTCACATGTCCCTTTGGAACTTTTGCCTATCGACATTTAGCCTTTGGTCTAACCACTGCTCCAACCACTTTCCAAAGGTGCATGATGAGCATCTTTTCTGACATGGTAGGGGATTTTCTCGAGATCTTTATCGATGACTTTTCCATCTTTGGTTCATCTTTTCACCAATGCATAAATCATCTTGAGTTAGTTTTAAAAAGGTGTAAAGAAACCAACCTCGTTCTCAACTGGGAAAAATGTCATTTCATGGTTAAGGAAGGGATCGTTCTTGGTCATAAAATTTCTGAAAAGGGGATAGAAGTCGATAAAGCCAAAGTTGACCTCATTGCAAGTCTACCCCCACCCAAGTCGGTAAAAGCCATTCGTTCCTTCCTAGGCCATGCGGGCTTTTATAGGCGTTTCATTAAGGATTTTAGCAAGAAGGCTAGACCCTTAACCAATCTTCTCGGGAAAGATGTCAAATTCGATTTCAACAGCGATTGTTTACAATCTTTTGAGCATCTTAAGAAAGAATTGACTTCTGCCCCAATCATTCGATCCCCCGATTGGAATCTCCCCTTCGAGTTGATGTGTGATGCTTCTGATTATGCGGTAGGAGACGTTTTAGGGCAATGAATCGATAAGATGCCCCATGTCATTTACTACGCTAGCAAGACTTTGAATGGTTCCCAACTTAATTATTCTACCACCGAAAAAGAACTTCTAGCCGTAGTCTTTGCCCTCGACAAGTTTCGGTCTTATCTTATCGGTTCGAAAATCATTGTCTACACTGATCATGCCGCCCTTCGTTATCTATTCTCTAAGAAAGACTCTAAAGCCCGATTGATTAGGTGGATTCTCTTGCTTCATGAGTTTGACCAAGAAATTAGGGATGAGAAGGGTTCTGAGAATGTTGTCGCCGATCATCTTTCTCGTTTGATAGTGGAGTCCACCATCGACTCTCCTGTAAATGAATCTTTTCCGGATGAGCAACTTTTGTCCATCTCTACTCCCCCTTGGTTCGGTGATATTGTCAACTATCTTGCAACCGACGACATTCCCTCTCATTGGTCCTCTCAAGATAAATCCAAATTGTTTTCACAAGTCAAACACTTCTTTTGGGACGACCCGTATCTCTTTAAATACTGTCCCGACCAAATCATTAGGAGGTGCATCCAAAATCATGAATTCAAGAATATTCTTTCTTTCTCCCATGACCAAGCCTGTGGAGGGCATTTTAGTGCTAAGAAAACAGCCGCTAAAATCCTCCAAAGCGGTTTTTATTGGCACACTTTGTTCAAGGATGCTGTTGAATACTGTGTCGCGTGTAATAGGTGTCAACACTCAGGAAAGATCACTAGGAGAAAAATGATGCCAATGAACCCCATCTTAATCATTGAGATTTTCGATGTATGGGGTATCGATTTTATGGGCCCCTTTCCTAGTTCCTTTGGCAACCTCTACATTCTGTTAGCGGTCGATTACGTGACTAAGTGGGTGGAAACCATTGCTACTAAGTCCAATGATAACAAGGTCATTCTTAAATTCCTCAAAGACAATATCTTTTCTCGTTTCGGTACACCTAAGGCATTAGTGACCAAGGCAAGCACTTCAAGAATCGTCAATTTGAGTCTCTTTTGAAAAACTACTCAATAACTCATAGGCTAGCCACCCCTTACCATCCTCAAACTAGTGGTCAAGTTGAAGTTTCGAATTGTCAAATTAAGCAAATTTTAGAAAAGACTGTCAACTCGAATAGGAAGGATTGGTCAACTAAGTTGATAGATGCCTTGTGGGCCTATTAGACTGCTTTTAAAACCATTTTAGGCATGTCCCCTTATCGGATTGTCTTTGGCAAGGCCTGTCACTTACCCGTGGAGCTTGAACATAGGGCCATGTGGGCCATTCGTGAGTTAAGTTTTGACTTACCAACCGCCGGTAGTCATAGGAAGTTGCAATTGTCTGAACTCGAGGAGTTGAGAAATGAAGCCTACGAGAACGCTAAAATCTATAAAAAAAGAACTAAGCTTTTTCATGATAAATCTATTTTAAGAAAATCTTTTTCTCCCGATCAAAAAGTTCTTTTGTACAATTCTAGGCTTCATTTATTTCCCGGGAAATTGAGATCTAGGTGGGAAGGTCCTTACATGGTTAGGATTGTTTTTCCTCACGGTACTATTGAAATTGAAAATCCTAAAAATGGTGATATATTTAAAGTTAATGGACAAAGACTCAAACCATTTTTAGAGCTGCCAATTGATCCCGAGGAAGAGGTTATCCACCTCATCGATCCATGATTCAAGTAAGTTTCTTCAGTAGGTATTTGTAAACTCTCTGTCATCCTTGTCAGGTATTATCTCCTCATTCTCTTTTGTCATTTATCTTACATTTGCATACATTGAGGACAATGCATGATTTAGGTATGGGGAAGGGTTTTAGTGTAAATAAATAAAAATTGAAAAAATCCAAAAAAAATTAAAAATTTGAAAAATTCAAAAATAGAGTTATTTTAGCTTAGTTGTCCTTCCCACTCTTTAAATTCTAGAACTAGTTGGTGTTGACTATTTTTCAAAAATTATATGTATAATGCCTTTAGATAATTTGAACGTAGTCAGGTAAGGTTTTCCTCATGAAACTTGTGTCGAACAAATTTTTGCTCAAAAGCCCAAGACGACAAATTTGCACAAGACTTTTGATGGAAAAATTGTATAGGAATGTTATTCGATACCTGAGAGAGTACCCACATGTTAGAACAATGTCGAATCAAACCTTTGCGAAATCTTGCTCCTATAGTGTCATATATATCTAAAAAAAAGAGTTAATAAATGTTTGTAATTGTAGAGTGCTAGTGTAATTTTGTCTTAGTAGGGAAATCGGCTAGGTTGGGCTCATTGATAACCCGAGTAAGTAAGTCCGAGGGGACTTTTTGTCTAGCAACCTAAGGTCCCTTGTGATCTGGGATTGTTGACCTAAAACTCGCTAAATGGGTATTGATGCAAAAGTCTTGTGGGACCTCAACCATTGCACAGTCGGTCTAACTGCTAAGAACTAACTGCTAAGAACGTGAAGTTTGGCTAGATACTTGTTTTGATAGAGATTGGGTCAGTTCAATATTGGTTGAAAAAGAGAAAATGTTCGTATGCACTTTATCCATCAAGGGCCTTAAATTCACTACACACCTTGGGATTTTTTGTAAATTTTTAGAGTCTAATCATGTGGATTGTGGGAACCTATAACTTGGCTATTATTTGAATAATCTTTAAGGCATATATTTTCCTACAAAATTGTTTTGTTGACACCATTGAAAGCTAGAATAAAAGAGGAAAGTTGGATACTTGCTGATTTATCTCAAAGATTTTATGGGTATATCTTCTTTAAACCCTTATGAGACAACACTCCTCTTGTAGAGATCATCTATGAGTTTAACGGGTTGGTAAACCTAAAATTACCCGTGATTCCTACGACAGTGAGTATAGGTTTTTCATTCTGCATTTTTCTTTGTGTTTTACTCGAGGACGAGCAAAAGATAGGTATGGGGGCATTTGATAAGTGCATATTTTTGCATATTTTTATTACCTATTTGCTACTTGAACTCGTATTTTAATAAACTTATTTTGTTGCATTTCAGGAAATTCGAGAAAAATGAAGAAATGGCAAAATAAAGAAATAAAGTGCAAAGAAGGGCAAAAGAGAAAGAAAAAGGACTAAAGTGAAAGAAGGAAAAAGAGCTAGGATTTTGGAGCAATTAGGGAAATTGCAAACACACCCCCAGAACCCTAATTTTTACCTATAAATACCCCCCCTTCATTTGTAAACAAGACATCTTACACACAAAACACCTACATCTTAGTTTTATTTTCCTTACCCTAAATTTAATTGTAGCCTCCATCCTTATTTTCTTGTAATTGTTATTTTTGTTGTAAACACTTCTCTCATTTTAATACAAGTTTTATTTTCATTATTTTCGTAAATCCAATTAGTGGACAAAGTAGCGAAATGCTATCCACACGAGGTTGAAAATAACGATTCTAATTTCTTGTTCGTATTTAATATTTATAGTTTTGCCCCTTTAAATCTCAATTTTATTGTGGGGTTTATAATTTTATTTTGTCCAGATAAAAAAAAAATATTAGTATCTTAATTAATTTCCAGTATATTATTTTCAGTCTCATTTCTGTTTAATTCGAAGCATAATTGTATCCCCTGTTTTCTAGTTTCCAAACCCAGCAGCCTTGTTTTATTTCTTCTTCTTCGATACACCCAACCCATTTACTCTCCACCCCTCCTCTTCCTTCTTGTTTTCGTTTTTGTTCCCCTTCTTCTCAACACCACCGCACCTCCGTCATCTCCCCATTTTCTTTACTCCCCTTTGTTCTCTTTTCGATTCAAACACACCAAACACAACCCTCTCTTCTCCTTTTCTTTATTTTTAATCGATAACCCCCATTTCCCCAGGTTTGTTTGAGATTGGTTCGCGGGTTGTGTATCTTCTGTTGCCGTCGAATTCAGTTTTGCCAATTTTTTGCGTTTTCCGAGTTGTTCGCTGTTATGTTTTTTTCGTCGAGATTTTCGCTGATTTTCCATTTTAGTTTCGAGTCATTGTGAGTTCGTGGCTATGTTCATTGGTTTTACCAGTTGCCGAGTTGTAGTTCGAGGTGTTGTGTCCTGAGTTAACTGGGTTCTTCTTTGTTTTCTGTGTTTGCCGAGTCGCGTGACTGTCTTCCAAGTTTCTGAGTCGTTGCTGAGTTAACCTTAGTTTTGTTTACTTAGTTTGTATTATCGTTTACTGGGTTTTAGTGTACTTCACTGCGTAGTCGTGTTATAGTTTTAATCCTGGATCATTAAATTTGTGAGTCGACTCGTTTGTGGCCTGTTTTGTCGAGTTTTTGTTACCAAGTTAATTGCTGGGTTTCGTTGAGTTCCAGCCGATTGAACTCGGTCTTCTTTTCTTTTCGCTGAGTTACATTTGTGTTGTGGATGAGTCAATGAGTTCACTGGTTGAATAATATAGTTACTTGTTGAGTATGTTGGTTTGCAGTTTTCGTTTGCAATACGAATTGAATCGAAATTTTTATGTTGACTATGTTTTTGGCTAGCTCGATTTACGATTACACCATGTCGATTTTTTCCAAAATGTTTCTGTAAATAAAACTTAGTTAAATTCAAGTTTTTATTTCTAAATTTTTTTAGAATAATTTAGTTTTAGAATAATTAGAATTTAGAATTAGGAATTAATTACAAAGTTTCAAAATTGTTCTAGTTCGATTAAATTATAAATTAAGATTTGCGAAAATTATATAGTCCATGTGGAACGAATCTTAAAATACTAAAACGAGATCGTGCGCTTGCGATAATTTAAATTCCTCATTTTTAGCACATCAACCCTCTCATTTTTGGTTATACCTCTTCCACAGCCGTTAGATATTTAACTCAAATAGATCATGGCCGTTAGATACAACAATACTAAAAATTGTTATATATAGAAGTTTAAGGTTCGATTCCCGCCAATAACATATTAATTTAAATTTAATACTAAAAATTATTAAATACAAATATGTAAGGTTCGAATTTTTCAATAACATATTGAAATTAATATTTATAATATTTCATTACACTTTAAATAAATTAAAAAAAATTAAAAGCGTGCTTTGCACGGGGTATAAGCTAGTATACTTTTTTATTCACAATATCACGTTTACTTGAATTTAATTTCTCCGAAATGAATCAAAATATACATTAGAGGATGATCTAAATATATAAATTAATCATGATGAGCTTAACAAGTTCACCAGCAAATCCCGATTGCTGAAGTCCGAGACTTTCACAAATCTCGACGTGTTTGTCAATGACGGTGACTTAGTCTCATTGAATCGCACTGATAACAACAAAAAGGTGCCATTTGAGAAAATCAGCAACAATGGTTTTATATTGATTACCATCAATTTGTGTCCAATCTTGTTAGTCACAGAGGCATGCCTGAATACCTCTAATAGCAAGCCTCATTGTTTGCAATGCTTTGCATTACTTACATGACCTCTTAGCTGGGGAACCCTCTAGTTGTAGAGTTTCTACTTGTATTCTGTACTTGTAATAGGTATCAAATTCTATCTGTGTAATTGTAAATTAAGTCATGAAATAATGCTTGAAAGAAGATCCAGTGATCATGCCTCAAGCTTGTAGAACAAGGCTGAAGAAATAATCACAGTTGGAATTTGAAGATTGAATATTTGCCTAAGTACAAATTCGAGAAGTAAATTTGTTCTATTCGAGAAGTCAAGATTTCGAGAAGTCAAGGATTCGATATCACAAAAGACACTATTCGACATCTCAAGGAGTCAACTAGTTAAAGCTACATTCGAGAACTCAGGAATTCGACATGTCTAAATACCCTATTCGAGAACTCAAGAAGTCAACAAGTCAAAGTAGCATTCGAGTTTTCAAAGGGTTAACAAGTCAAAGCTGCATTCGATATCTCAAGGACTCAAGAAACTATTCGATATCTCAGGGATTCGATAAGTCAAATGCACTATTCGACAACTCGAGGATTTCTGAAGAAAAGACTAATTCGAGAAGTGGTTCGATATATCAGGAAACAGCTATTCGAGAACTTAGTGTTATCGAGTAACTTAATTCTAGTTTTCGAATCAAACTCTTAACAATTTCTCGAAAAGAGTATTGAAGACAAATTACTGAAGAGGTATAAGTCAGAAATCTGCAACAAGCCAGTACACTTACAGGACCACCATAACTGTAATGTGTACGTGGAAAGCCTATAAGGAAGCTTGGAGAGATATTTCAGAAACAGGCTGCTAAAGTAGTGGTTCTGAGCAAGCTAACAGGATGGTCAAATTGCATGCTTCCTAGACACGTACTAAATAAGGATAGACAAGTTAGAAGGTTAATTTGTTTTTTTCTGTCATTTGTAGTAAATTGGCTGTACACATGTCTGTAAGTGTAAAACCTCACTTCTTTAGCAAGGGAGTGGTTTTTCAATAGTAATATCTTAGAAAATATCTCTCTGAGAAATGAAGCTGAGAATACTAAAATTTGTATTCTCAGGTTGTAGCAAAATCTTCGATCTAATACAATATTAGATTAAAGTGAGTACTGGTGTTTTTATTCTTATTTTCGCACGTATTATTTGTTGAACACAAACACATACTCAACTACATATCCAAACACAGATTCAAACATTCAAGAAAACTTTTCTTAAGTTCAAATTGAAAAAAAGTTAGAAAATTCATTCACCCCCCTCTGTATTTTCTTGTGTGTATTTCATACTCAACAAGTGGTATCAGAGCAGGATGTTAGTCAAAATAGAAAAAGATCATGAATACACCAAAGACAATAGGAACGGTGAAGGTCCCAATGTTTGATAAAGACAACTACAACTTCTGGAAAATCAAGATGATGTTGTTCATCAAAGCTGCTAACCCTCTATATCCTGAGATTCTCAAGAATGGTCTGTTTGTCCCACAACAAGAGATTGTTGAGAAGACTGTTAGAACAGTGACCATTCCAAGATCTTATGTTACCAAAAATCCATCCAAATTAATAGACACAGAGAAATAGAAGGTTGCCCTAGACAGCCATCTCATGCTGTTAATCATGGATTCTATGGAGCTATCAATGTTTGCCAACATAGCTTCATGCACAACAACAAAAGAGATGTGGGATCATATTGAGATTCTATGTGAAGGAATAGAGGAGGTTAGAGAAAACAAAAACAGATATTGGTTACACAGTATGAAGGTTTCATGGCTCAACCCAAAGAAAGATCTCTGAAATGTTTGAAGGATTTCACAAACTGGTGACTGAGTTACAGATGAATGGAAAGGCCTACAGCACCAAGGAACTGAACATGAAGTTTCTACTCTCTTCACCTAACCATCTAGAGCAAAGGGTTATATCTCTCAGAGAAAGAGATCTGAACAAAATCTCCTATAATGTGCTTTATGGTGTGTTGAAAACATATGAGTTTGAGTTGCTTTAGAAAAGGGCTATCCAAGCCAACCAAGGCAGAATGATCAATACATCATGTGCCTTGATTGTCAATAAATCCATTCAAGATCTTGAAGCATCTACAATTCAGCTAAGGATAGAAGAGATAGTGAATGAAGAACTTGAAGTTGAAGTGCCTGGGATTGTTGAGGAAAAGGAAGAAGATGAGTTTTATACTCTTGAGGAGTTAGATGCCATGGAAAACACATCATTTGCTTTCATGGCTAGAAAATTTCCAAATATCAGATTCAAGAGAAATCAACCCTTCAAATCTAGACCTCGGAATCATTCATTCAACAAGAGCAAAGCACCTGTAAAGCCAAACAAGAATAAATTTAAAATTGGCTTTTTGGATAGGTCATCTGTGAGATGTTATAGATGCAATGACCTAGGCCATTTTGCTAGTGAATGCAAAAAGCCTAAGAAGAAGGATAAGGAGTTTCTAGAACTTGAAGCCAAGTATGAGGCACTTCTTAGGAAGCAAACACCATGCAAGGCCTACATAGCTGAAGGGAAGTGTTGGGATGATACTGATAGTGATGAAGAAGAGCAAGAATTCTGTAACTATGCCTTGATGGCCAATTCCAAGGAAGAAACATCTTCATCAGACTCTCAAGTACCATCTCTCACTACCATAGATATGTTTGTTTCTGAATATAAGCATGTTGTTGAACAATTATCTATTGAGATGTTTAATATTCATACTAGTATGACTGTTACTAATGAAGAGATTGTAAAACTGTCTGCTAGCAATGAACTGTTAAATAAGAGAAATGAGGAATTAGAGCTAACTGTTATTAAGGTAGAAAACCTTAAGAAAGATATTGAATATATAGAGAATAAGGTTCTATGTGCTACTCAAGTTGAGAAAGCTCTTAGGGATCAAATAGCTGAGAATGAGTTCAAACTTAAGGCTTTTAAGAACTCATCTAGCCTGTTGCAATCTTATTTTGAGAAACACACAGAGAATGCAAATGCTGCTATTGGTTTTGACTATGACACTCTCAGAAAGAGGAAAGGTTGTGCTATCATTGAAGGGGACAAGGTTGTTCATGAGAATGTGCCTCATGTTTTGAAAATGCCAAGGCACCTATCTTTAAAGAATCAACATTTGAAACTAATGAGGAAGCCTTACTCATCAAGCAAATGTTGATTGATGAGGATAAAGCATAATCAAGTAAACAACTAGCACCCTCTAAGAGTGAGAGTGCCAAATTGAAAACCAAGAAGCCTGTTGGAGTTGGACCCAAACCTGAAAAACCTGTTAACTTTGAATCAGCTAAAAAGAATGTATCTGTGAAAAATGTGGCTAAGAAGAAACAAAACAGAAATGGCAAACTAGGGATTAACAAAGATAATAATTATGCTTATGTGCCAAATGCCCCTAGGAAAACATGTCAAAACTGTTTTAGCACTAATCATCTAACACCTCCTTGCAAGAAACCTGTAGGTAGTGTGCATAAACCTTTTTATGATTGCTCTATGCCTTTAAGACATAGAGATTCTCCATTTTGTGATAAATTTGACTATATGCCATGCAATATGAATGTTATGACTAGTTGCTTCAATCTCAGAAGACAATTCATAGATGGATGCATAAGTCACAATTCTCACACACATTACACAAGGTGAAAGTCTTCAAGTCCTCCTAGAGCTAGGAAGTACCTCTGTCACCTAAGTCTGAGAACTCATGTTCTAAGACTCCTAGTTGTGATAAGAAGACTAGCCCTAAGAAAGTTGATAAGCATGTTGTTTACGATAAGACTGTTTCTAAGCCAGGTGGACCCAAACTTGTTTGGGTACCAAAGAAGAAGTAATACATTTGTGTTTACAGGGAAAAGAACAGGAAAAGAAAGTCATGTGGATTTTGGACAGTGGATGCTCAAATCATATGACTGGTGATATGGCCCTGCTATCACAGTATGAGGAATAGGGTGGCCCAAAGGTTTCTTTTGGAGATGATAGCATTAGTAAAACATTGGGATATTGAAAGTTGGAAGTTGGTAATGTCATTATTGAAGATGAAGCACTGGTCAGAGGGCTCAAACATAACCTACTAAGTGTTGGTCAATTTACTGACAGAGGATTTAAAGTTGATTTTTATAAGGATGTATGTTTGATCACTCAGAAAAAGACTGGTGAACTTGTTCTATCTGGAGTAAGGAAAGGAAGCCTGTTTGTAGCCAATTTGGATTCTGCAAACAAGGACAGAGTTTGTTGCTTCTACACAAAAGCTTCAAATGAAGATTGTTGGCTGCGGTATAAGAAGTTATCTCATTTAAACTTCAAGGCCATTAATTCTCTAGTCAAAAGAGAGTTAGTGAGAGACATGCCTACACTTGAATTTTCTCAAGAAGGAGTGTGTGAGGCTTGTCAAAAAGGAAAAATGAAAAGATCAAGCCACAAGTCAAAGACAGTGACATCTGTCACCAAGCCCTACAACGAATTCATATGGATTTGTCTGGGCCTGTTAACATTATGTCTCTATCAAGAAAGAAGTATGTCTTGGTAATGGTTTATGATTTTACAAAGTATACATGGGTGGAATTTCTATCACTGAAGGATAATGCTCCACAAGTAATCATAGTTCACATCAAGAAAGTTGACAAAAAAGCAATGGCCGATAATGCAAGTGTGGTTGTATTAAGGAATGACAATGGAACAGAGTTCAAAAATGCCATCCTTGAGGCATTCTGCAAAGAGAATGGCATCTCACAACAATTCTCAACTCCAAGAACTCCACAACAAAAGGGAGTTGTTGAAAGAAAGAATATAACACTAATTAAGGCTGCTAGAACAATGTTACTTGATGCAAAGATGCCTACATGTTTTTGGGCTGAGGCTGTGAGCACTGCACGCTACATTCAGAACAGAACCCTCATCAACAAGAACACTGGAAAGACACCTTATAATTTGATGACTGGAAAGAAGCCCACTCTTCAACATGTTCATGCTTTTGGAAGCAGATGCTTTATGTTAAAGGATAATTTTGAATATGTTGGAAAATTTGATGCAAAAGCATTTGAAGGTATTTTCATTGGCTACTCTTGTTGGGTTTCGAGCACATAAACGCAACGGAAAAACGTAAAATAAATTAAAAACATCGAAACCCACCGCAGGATCCATGCGAAATAATTATTTAATTCGTAGTAAGAATCTTTACCTTAAAGAAGCTTTAACAGTTATGAGGGGGAAGAATCATGGAGGTCCAAAGCTTTCACGATCACCACGTATCCCGCTCTCGCGATCTACGCTCTACGCTCTACGGTATCCACACGAACGCTTGTACTCGAAGGATTGATGTGTACTAGCACCCGAAAACAGCTTCTCGCTCTATCTTCTTCGCTCTCTCAATGCAGCTAGGGTGTTAGAATATGTTTCTTGTATTCTAAAATCAGCCCATAAAGAGATATATATAGAGAAGAATATGTTTTTTTAATTATAATCCAATTATAATTAATACTAATCTGAAATTCCACACTTACTTAATTTTATAACTAATTTCAGAATTAGTTTAAGTAATTCTGTTTTTCTATTTATTTAATTAATTAAGTCATACTTAATTAATATTATAAATAGAACAAATCACTTATTTAATTTAAATTATTTCTCCTTCAAGCGTTCTATGTGTGTGACCCTGTAGGTTATTATCACGTTGGCAACAATTTTAAATCTAATTTAAAATCGTAAACAATGAGCGGAATCTAGTAATACATCATTGCTACCCAAGTAATAATAATAATTGGTGATCCAATTAAACCTTTCGTGATTAATGTTTCCGTGTAATATAATCCCTTTAACCAAATATTATAGATTAAACTCGAGGCATGTAATCAGTCATCCTCTTCAACGTCTAATCCGGGTTTCCTTGATCAATGAGTAGACTATTAAAACAAATCAATATTTGAGCATGGCCATGCATTTTCATAGTCTCACTCAATAAAGAGGCCAATAATATCTCTCCTACAAATAGGAGGGTTAAATCCTCTATCTATCATTCATATTTCTCATACGTCTCATAATATACCCGATGTCCACTTTTATCATCACCTGGTCAAAGGTAACTTTTAATGTAGTCAAAGTATATTAATCCTCGTATATAAATATAATGATCTCAAGTCTAAGGATCATTACATCATTATCACTGTGAGTCTTTCTACTGACATTATTAACATGTAGAATCTCACCGTGGGTCTATCTAGTGCCATGTAGAATATTACATGCACCTATGCTCTTGACTTTAATATCACTATACCTATGACCAATGAGATGTGGTCATCAGCCAACAAACATACTAATCTATATGCATTATAATTGTCCCATATTATTAATGCTCGATTAGGGATATTTAGGAATATTAACACTATTCACATAACCCCATTTTTAAGTCACATACTTAAATATATAGAATACGTGTTACATATTCCAAGGACATTTATTATTCTAACATTTATTTCGTAGTAAAAAAAGACATAATAAATCAATGTAGAATATTCCATAAACATAATCAAATAACAAAATAGTCTCGCTAGAAGTACAATTACATTGTCTGTAGGGCCCTAACACTATCAATCTCCCACTTGCACTAAAGCCAATTGCCCATGTATCTAATACTCATGGAACTAGTGTGACCTTCGTGCTTTTGCTGCGACAAAGCCTTGGTCAGTAGTTCCGCAATGTAACACACCCAGATCCGGGGTCCGGGATCTGGTCATTACGGTCTCCATTTCTATCCACAATACTTGAACTTACTTCAACATAAAATAAATTACATTTTTATGACCCCACACAACAATATAAAACACACCCGTTATAGTCCCAGAGATGAAATCAGAGTAACAATCAAATTTTATTAATCACATTTGGAGTTCTTACAACCCAAAAGAATAACCATATAAATACATACTCTTTGCCATCCATTTTCATAAGTCATACTAGCCCATATACTTGGTGCTGAAAGAATGAATCTATCCTACCAATAGCTTTCTCTTCGGCTCTGGTAGTCTCATCGTCCTCGCCAGCGTCGAGTGCGCCTTGTGCGAGTCATCTGGTCTAGCTGTTGTTGTGATATAATAATAAATCAAGGGTGAGCAATGGCCCACCAACAATAATGTATAACTGAACGATAATATATAACAGTCCAAAAGTATCTTTCAAACCATATGCCATGCATTTACGGAAATGATGCCAGTATAACATGAACGATGAAGTTACAAGGTAACTCAAAATGCATATATAGGTGGGAATATCTGCTATGTCAAAGATAAGCCAGATATTATCATTTATCATAAAAGAGAAACTTGCAGGAAAATATTGCAATTCCGATTATGAATACTTTTCCAATACTGCCAACAATGATAATGTTGCAGAAAATAAATGAATTTAAATGATGAACTATTGCTGGAGTATTCACCGCGCCCACTGTTCCAATCCTTACGATGATCAGTCGCAGATTGTACAGCTCAATTTAGATTTACTATCGGTAGAAGGAAGAGCTGACGGATTTACTTGTCTACCGCCCTGTTAGATCTCCCCGACCAACGGTTGCGCCAATTGGGATGGACCGGCGCTACTCGGCCTCTTACACGACTCCAAGTTTGAAAAGAAGTTCTTGACTCTGAACATAAAGTTCGTCCCCCTTTCCCAAAGTATGATACTTGTTGATAAGACTCCACAAAGTAGTCGTATCTAGTTGGAAAGGAAAATTCAACATCATATCTCTCAAGCTACTGCTTGTTAGAGGATACCATCTTGTTTCAAAAAACTTACCCCTCGAATGATGAGAAGGTTACTCAAAGATTCAATTGATAAACAGCAACCAAGTTGCGAGTGAAACGAATAGTTTTACAAGATTTATGACTGGGAAGTCAACAAGATAAATAACATTGCTCAAGTAGGTTCCCCTATAATATGGAAGTTTGAGCGAGCATTTAAATCCTTTTAAGATAGATTTAAATGAAAAATAAAGAGTTGGGAACCTTTCCTTGATAAAATAGTCGTAAAAAGTCTCCGAAATATTTTACATAATATCTGGAGGTGAAAGATAATCTCCGAATAATATAAATCATTTTAAAAAGAATTTAAAAGAATTAAATAAATATTCCAAGAATATTTATTAACTCAATAATAATTACGGAATATTATTAAATCATAATATTGCTCGTAAGTAATCCTCGAATGAATATATGGAATTATTTACTGAATAAATCCCTCCTTAAATGAATATTCCAAATAATATTCATTAAATAACTAAACTCCAATAAATATTTAAAATAATATTCAATAAATAAGTCAAACCTTAAATGAATATTTTGAAAATAATATCCATTTAATGAATAATCTTCTAAATGAATATCCAAATAATATTCATTTAGTAATCAAAACTTTAAAGGAATATTCGAAATAATATCCCTTAAGTAAATATAACTTCCAATGAATATTTTAAAATAATATTCATCAAGTACATAAAACCTTAAATAAATATTCGAAAGTAATATTCATTTAATAAATAAAATTCCAATGAATATCAAAATAATATTCATTAAATAATCAACTCTAAGTGAATATTCGAAACTAACATTCATTTAATATCTCTCGACTGAGATAATACTCGAGTAACATCCCTCGGAAGATTTCCAAGTAATTGATACTTTATGGAAATATAAATAATGTTTAATAATAACATTCCTTAAGATAAATAGTAATCTGCCGTTGGAATCCCTCCGGGTTTCCACGACTATCTATATCTCAAAATACCGACTCCAGGTCTATATTTAAGAATGAATATCATATGCCCTTCGCTAAGGGTCTTACCAAAACAATCCGTCTTACAACTGATAATACGTATCTAGTCTATAAGCCAATATTAATTCAGGGAACAGGTATCATAATATAATTTGACAATAGGCATGCATGCTATGGCATATGTAAAATGGCAATCACATATATATATTATCACAACAACAGGTTCAAAGTTTTGAACACTTGCCTGGTAATCGGGTGTGGGTGGAGATAGCGTGTCCTGGGTCTGCTCGATGATATATAAACAATCAGAACATTCGAGATTAACCACTTAACACGTTTTAAAAGTCTAAGTTTAACTTCACTTAAATCGAAACATGTTTTCGAATTATCTCGTTATACACCTTTTAGTTTAACTATTTTTATTACTGATAATATCCGACATTTATTCGTTATTACGACATGTCATCATACCCACACTCGGTATATACTTAAGTCATATAAGTTCTAAAGTTGATCGATTATGAACCGAGATTATACCTCGTGTTTTATCGTTCGTTTTCTAAGTGTTTTACCAAAGTTATAACCAAGCAGGTTTTTATGGGTTCGTTCGCGTTTAACTTCGATTCAAACATTTGTATAAAATCGAAAAACGATCCGTTTGATATGTGGTTTTCTTTCATACCTTCCTTATGACCCCTAGTATTTATTTACCAAGATTTGCCTCTGAATAACATGTTTTACGAGGGTTCAATTGAAGTTACGAACTTTTACTTACGGTTCCGAACCAATTTTAGTAATTTGACCATAACTCTTAAACCGTGAGTCGGAATGTTTCGATTCTCATGCCAAAACGATCTATGGCTCGAGATCTACAAAGACATGTCATAATATTACCAAGTTCAGGAAATTATATTTACTTTCATGCTCGGTTTCTAAGTGTTAACAAAAATTTGGCATTACGACAGCTATAAATCGAATATTTCCAAATTCCAAACTTTCCAATAATCATAGTTTCCACTCCAAACAACATATATACATGATTTATAACCATGAACTGAGGCCAAGCAATGCCTTTCCATTCATCTAACTATTTTTAACTTTTATCGAAACCCCATTCATAATCATGCTTATAATAACATCATCACCAAAACTCATCTAAAACTCCATTAAAACTCAAAACAAAAACTTGGGTTCTTAAAGTTTATACCTTCCTTGGAGTGTGTATGCACTTAGTAAGCCTTGTATAGTCCTTAGATTTTTTTAACAAAGCTTAGATCATCCAAAATAATCAAGAAAAACAAGGTTAGTTCTTGAAGGGTTCCGTTACTTTTTTCCTCTCCTGTCTTCCTGTGAGAGTTTAAGGTTTTTCTCTCCTGTCTTTCTTTAGATTTGTGAGAGGTGGTAATATGACCACAATGAATGATATCGAAATGCAGATGGCGGAGATTGATATAAACAACGAAGAAAATGAAGAACTGGTGTTCGAGGATGGAATGGAGGAGGAGGTCAATCGGTTTGATCTATGTCTGGTTGGTAGGTTTCTTACGGAGAAAAACATCAATTCTCGAGTTATGAAATCTAAGATGGCTGATGTCTGGTGGCCTGCTATGGGAATAAACATAAAGGACCTAAAAGCAGGGGTGTTTTTATTCCAGTTTTATCACAAAGACGACATGGATTGGGTGATTAAAGGAGGCCCCTGGTCATTTGATAATGCGCTGTTGGTCATTAATATCATTAAGCAAGGGGAGGATCCTGTGAAAGTGCCTTTGGTGGAGGTGGACTTTTGGATTCAGATTCATAACCTACCTGTTAACTTCATGACAGAGGCCATTGGTAAGCAACTCGGAAACTTCTTTGGTTCGTTCATACAGTACGATCCTAACAAATCAGGGGCTTTCAGTTGTAAAGGGTAATAATTCAAATTTGTTGGAGGGAAATCCAATTACGACTTTAGCGAATGGGCCAGTGGATGACGAGTTGGATGGGCTTAGAGTAGATGAAAGGAAAAGACAGAGAAGTGAAGCCCATGGACTTAGTAACATGGATTTTGACAAGGTTAACAAAACAACAGACACTGTTCTTTCTCACAATGATTGTACAGAGTCTCATGCAACTTATTTGGCTAAGTTTGCGAAGCAAGCTAGCCAGTCCCAATGAATTGTCTTAGTTGGAACTGTCGAGGGGTGGGGAACCCTCATACAGTTCTAGCTCTGAATGATCTCCTCAAAAGTTACAAACCAAGTTTTCTTTTCTTATTAGAAACGTTATCAATAGCTAGTAGAATAGAAGAACTCAGAGTACGTTTTGGGTTCGATCAATGTTTTTCAGTAGATAGGGTTGGTAGAAGTGGTTGCTTGGCAGTTCTTTGGAAGAGTCATGTGCAGTGTCAGATAACGGGGTACTCACAAAATCATATTGATGTGGTTTTTTCAGAGAATAATTCGTTAGCCTGGCGCATGTCGTGTTTTTATGGTTTTCCTGAAAGAAGCAGGAGAAGAAGCTCCTTGGACTTGATAAAGAATCTCGAGGGCATCTCAAGTTTGCCCTGGTGCATTTGGGGTGACTTTAATGATATGTTATATGAAGCTGATAAAAAAGGTAACTCTGATCATCCTCGTAGTTTGCTTGAGGGATTTCGTAGTACTATTGAAGCTTGTCAGTTAACAGAATTGAATTTAGTTGGAGGGAAGTACACGTGGGAAAACAGTAGGGGGTCGAGTGGTTGGGTTAGAGAACGTTTGGATAGAGCGTTTGCCAATGCAGGGTGGTGGTCCAAATTTCCTCTTTGTAATCTTACTTTATGTCATGCTGCGGTTTCAGACCATGAACCCATCTTTTTGGATATAGTAAATACGAAGTTCACGTTAAAGAAGTGACGAATGTCTGGGTTAATTTACCTCCGATTCATCTTCTTCCCAAATTATTCTCAGTCTCATCTTTTATGGCGAATTGGGGTCGGACGTTTTTTCACAAATTTAGAGAAAAATTGAAGGCATGTAAAAGAAAGCTTGCTTTATTAGTAGACAGGACAGATGATGATAGTGTCAAAGAGTATCTGAGTGAAAAAGACAAGTTAAATTTGCTGCTCCTCCAAGAAGAAACTCACTGGAAACAAAGGGCTAAGTTGTATTGGTTGTCCGATGGAGATGAGAATACCAAGCTATTTCATGCTAGTGCCTCAGCACGTAGGAAGGCTAACAACATTAGCTTCCTGGTAAATGATATGGGAGAGAGTGTAAGTGATCAGGAAGGGATGTGCCACATTGTCAAGGATTACTTTACTAATCTGTTTGCAGGTGAGGTGCCTAGTGATGAGTCTGAGCAGGTGACCAGCAGCAGGGTTGTCACAAATGAACAGAATTTGAAGTTAACTGAGACTTTGCATTTTGAGGAGTTTACAGAGGCTCTGAAACAGATGCATCCCGATAAATCCTCGGGACCTGACGGCTTGAATCCTGCATTCTTTCAAACGTTCTGGCCAATAATGGGACAGGAGGTGTTCAAATTTTCTAAAGATTGGCTTGACAATATCACTTTCCCAGGCGAGTTGAACTGTACGAATGTCGTCCTTATTCCCAAGAAAGAGAATGCCTCTAATATGAAAGACTTGCGTCCGATTGCCCTTTGTAACGTTCTATACAAAATTCTTGCTAAGGTGCTTGCAAATCGAATTAAGGTTGTGCTTCCAGATTTAATCTCAGACAATCAATCTGCGTTCATCCAGGGGCGAAGTATATCTGATAACGTACTCGTAGCGTTTGAAGTAATACATCATATGCGGAGGAAAAACAGAGGAATTGATGGTGAGGTGGCCCTCAAGCTAGACATCAGTAAATCATATGATAGAGTCAATTGGAATTATCTTAAAGATAGAATGAAAACCATGGGTTTTTGTAATAAGTGGATTTCTTGGATGATGCTATGTGTTCGCACTGTCTCATACAAATTTTGCTTGAATGGTTCTATTATTGGCCCAGTTTATCTGAAGAGAGGTTTGCGCCAGGGGGATCCGCTTTCTCCATATTTATTCCTTCTCTGTGTCGAGGGTCTGTCCAATGCCCTAGATGATGCTTCAGTTAATGGTAAAATTCATGGCTGCACAATAAGTGCTACGGCTCCAACTATCTCTCACCTCCTTTTTGAAGACGATAGTTTCCTTTTCTTTCATGGGACTACAGAAGAGACGCGTAATGTTAAAAGTCTGCTGAATAACTATGAAAAGTGGTCTGGACAGTCTGTGAACTATCAAAAGTCTGGTGTTTTGTTCAGTGCTAACATCCATCTGGATAAACAAAGGGAGTTAGCCAATATTCTGGGGGTGCACAATGACATTTCAAATTCTAAGTACTTAGGACTATCGTCGTTGATTGGCAGGTCTAAAAAACGAGTCTTTGGATATCTAAAAGAAAGAGCAAGCAAACGCATCCAAGGGTGGCAAGCCAAGCCTTTTTCTCGAGCTGGTAAAATGGTGTTGATTCGTAATGTGGCGCAAGCTATCCCAGCCCATACTATGTCATGTTTTTTGTTTCCAAGAAATCTCAGCCATGAATTAGAGGTACTTTTTAACAAGTATTGGTGGAGTTCAGGAAAGAGTAATTCGAAAGGAATAAATTGGTGCTCGTGGAACAACATAAGTATGGCGAAGAGCAAGGGTGGCCTAGGGTTCAGAAATCTTTATGGTTTTAACACTGCGTTGCTTGGAAAGCATTGCTGGAATTTTATGCATAATCCGACTCTTTAGTGTCAAGACTGTTTAAAGCTAGGTATTTCTCTGATTGCCACTTATTGAGAGCTAGTAAAGGTCAAAATTCTAGCTTCATTTGGCAAGGTATCTGGACGGCGAAGGAGGAGTTGAAGAAAGGGTTTAGGTGGGTTTTGGGGAATGGAGAGGATATCATAGCAACGAAGGATCCGTGGTTGCGTAGGAAGACAGATTTTAGGGTGGAGTATAGTCACAGGTATGAGGGTCGAAATGAGACTGTGGCAAGTCTGTTTAGTACCAATTCAAAGCAATGGAATGCCAGTTTGATCAGGGATAAATTTGAAGAAGAGGATGCTCAGGCTATCTTAGCTATTTCAGTACCTCAAAGAAGTATATGTGATCGAATTGTCTGGTCTAAATCCAGCAATGGCATTTATTCTGCTAAGGATGGCTACAGACTTTGGTTTGATGAAAATGTTAGCACGGTCAGTGTTCCTACGAGTCGTGGTTGGGGTAAATTTTGGCATCTTTTGATCCCCCATAAGATGAAGATTTTTATTTGGCGCCTCTGCCGCAATAATATTCCGGTTCGTAATCGTCTGAAATCTAAAGGAGTCAATGTTCCAATTATCTGTCCTATGTGCATTAAGGATGTTGAACACCTGGCTCATGTCTTTTTTGATTGCGTTTTTGCTTCTCAGTGTTGGAGTCATATGAATCTTAGCTATGATATGAGCGAGGTCGAGTATGTGTCGGAGTGGCTTCTGGATAAACTTGATACTGCTCCATCTGAGGAGAGCTCTATGATTTGTACGGTGTTATGGGGCATTTGGTATTGGAGGAATAAGAAAGTTTGGGAAGACAAGGTCACGACTCCTACTTTAGCCATGGAAGGGTCGTTCAAAGTTCTTTATGAATGGAGGCAAGCCAGACAATCGCAAAAGAAATTGACTCAAGGGAAGCGAGTTAATGAACAACCTGTGATTTGTAAGTGGATGCCTCCAGATGAGGGAGTGCTAAAGCTAAATGTAGATGCCTTTTTGTTCCAGGGGTCTCTCTCTTTTTCAGTTGGTATGGTTCTCAGAGATTCTAGAGGTGAGTTTGTTGCCGGTAAGAACCTCTGTCTCCCCTCACCTGATTCAGTTTTTGAAGCGGAAGCCATTGGCGTGAGTGAAGCCCTGTCATGGATTATGGAACAACAGTTACAGAATCGGAAGATTGTTGTGGAAATAGACTCCCTTCTTACGGTACAAGGTACTAAAAGTAGTAAAGTGAACTGCTTGGAGGTGGGTGAAGTGCTCAACTCTTGCAGGCTTCGACTGCAACAATTGAAAGGGGTTTCTGTTAATTTTGTTAGGAATATTGCTAATAGGGTAGCACATGAGTTTGCTAGATTGCCCTGTTTAGTTAATTGCCAGAACTTTTATTCATCTCCTCCCTCTTGTCTGGTGGAGATTATTCTTTGTGATTTGATGATTGAATAAAGTTTTCTTTTGGTTTAAAAAAAAGGTTAGTTCTTGAAGAACACTATTCACCCTCCTTGTAAATGATTTATTTGAAAATGCAAACAAAGGAGTTTGAATCTAAAATTTTGAGGTGATTACTTTCTTGAAATATAGGACTCACCTTAAAAATTACAAGATCAAACAAGGAGTGGAAGCTTGATTTCTCTTTTGGAATTAAAGAGAAAGTCGAATGGAATAAAGGAAAGACAATGGTGTTCTTTGCTTGGTTGTTTTGGAAAGAATGCATAAAGTGGTCTTTCCTTGATAATATCTTGATGTTAAAGTAGCTTTATTAAAGTGGTGATGTAATGGATGAGGTAATTTTCTTGGACAGGTGTTGAAGATTGGATGGTGTTAAGGCTAACCAAGTAGCTTGCTTTGCTAAGTACTAGTTTCATCTCTAAGTATGCTAGTTGCATGAGTCATCACTTGGTTTGCTAGATATTTTCCACCACTACATGCATGTATCTTGATTCCCTGCTTGTTTCTTTATCCGATTATTGCTCAATTCTTTGATCGTTCGGAGGAATAACTCATTCGTTTCTAGTTAGGGTTTTACCGGAATCCGTCTTAATATTAATACTATCATTCTACATCTTTCTTACTAACTTTCGAATTTAAATTCCTTAAATCCCTTCGTTCAATCCTTAAGTCTATCAGTGTCCAGGGAACTCTCGGAGAAAATAAAAGTGCGGTTTTTCAGAATCCGATAGCTTTTACATACACTTATTTTTCCCCTGGATCACTAATACGAACTCGGAAATCCATTCCGAATACTTCTATATAGTGTCGTCTCATAATATTCTTACTTCCACCAAAACACTATTCATTTTTTATTCTTCCTTTATTCCCTATATTTATGACAATGTCCTTGTTCTTTCTCGGGCGTTCCTTAACCCTTTCATGGAACCACTGGACTAATCGTTATCGATATAGATGACATGAGAATATTCTCCTGCTTGGAATTGCCATAACTTATTCCCCTAGGAGATAGATTATTCTTATCTAAAGTGTCAACCAATAGTATTCATCATGGCATAAAAACATTTGAATCCAAATCTATTCCTTTTATTCATTATCTCAATCGTTACATCGTAGTCATAATCACTATTCACCATTACCTCAGTATATAATAAAAAGTTTTAATTATATCCAAAATTTGGGGTTCTTACAGTCGCCCCTCCTTAAAAGGATTCCATCCCGGAATCAGGTAGGAAGCAAAGAGTTATTTGTCTGTCGTTTCACCTTTCAGCTTCCGGGTCAATTCTTAGTCGTTCTGCCCTTTCTCAGCACATCTACTGGTGCTACAATACGTACTTTATCCTTTTTCCATCAACTTTGCTACTTTTTGTACAACACATTATCCGGGTTATGCTCTTACTCAGTCTTATCCTTATTATTCTTATTGATATCCGCAGTGGCTTTAGTATAACTATCTTGCTGCGAATTCGGAGATAACCTCGCTCGCACTGTGCATTTCCTGATCGCTTTAATCTTCGCAATCTTGATCAATATAGAGAAGTGGAAAGATTTATTGAGAGATCACTATGATCAATTGAACATTTATCAAAGTTTCTTTGGTTCCATCCATACCTCATCATGGTTTCATATATGCCTCATCTGGCATTATTGTTATTGTGTCTTACATTCTCTACCAAACTTCTAGTTTGAAACTCAGAATATTAACTTTTTCCTTGTAAGGTTTCTTAGGTCATCCTCATCATTCCTCCTGTATTTTCTAAGTACAGGGTATATCAAAATGTCATTGATCAATACTCTAATAATTCTATCTATGTTCTTTCCAGAACTCTTTTTTTTTTATATTCCTTACAGGTCATTGTTACCTTAGCAAATCCAACTCATGTCCTATGAATTCACAATGTCTTTATTAGGGTTAATGCCATCCCTTGTGCATTCGCCAGGGTTTGTCTCAATTTATGGATATCCTATCCTTAATTCAACTACCAAGGAATTCTTGCATCCTATAATTGGCAATCAGATCATGTATCCTTAATAAGGGTCTTTTTTTCAATCATTCTCATTTGATAATCGATCGGTAGCTTAATGCTAACCTCTTCTTTCAGATAGTTGTCAACCTATTTGACCTTCCAAAAGACAACGTATGTCTATCTGCTCTTTTACAGAACTTGGTAATGGTAGCAGGGATGTTTTGGAAGATATTGGTCGAGTTCAACGTGGATTTCTTAGTATTTATTGTTCTTCGCAAAGGTACTTGCCTCAGGCAAAATTTCTACAGCATACTGTTCAATTTCTGACCATTTTTGTACTCTCTTTATATACCTTCATTGTTTACTTTCCTCCGTCATAATATATTCATGGTATTCATGATACCCTAACATCATACATCTCAAGTCACTATACTTCCATTTTACTCGTAATCTTGGACAACCATATACACATGAGTCACTTTAGTACGGGTGACCCCATTCCAAAAAGGTCTAGTGAATTCCCAATCAAATCATGGGTTGTTTAGCAGAAGATTCCTACGATCTCATTAATGTTTCTTTTATATCAGAAGCCCTTGCAGTCGGTGCTTACTTAGAAGCAACCCTGCTTTGTCCTTTCATTACTGGTCTAGTCACTTGATAATCCTTTGTGACTTGGCCTCAACTGGCCACACTAATAAAAAAAATATATGATTTTAGAGGTTGGCTAATAGCATTACTTTTCTAGCAATTTCCGGCATAGTGCCTCCTTCTTTGATACCTTTCTACCTTTCCAAAACTTTACTTCATATAAGTCTTAATCGACTACTCGGCACCGTCTCCGGTCATCTTTCCTCTACTTTTATCTTTTCAACTATTCTTATCAATCCCGCATACCACGCAAGCTTACCATTCCTGGCACAACAGCCTTTTCACTTAAGTCAATCCCGGAGTTTCTCAATCTGGCTGGTTTCTTACTTACATTTCCTGTTTTCATCCAATCTCCCTTCATCATTTTATCTCTACCATCGATTGTAATACTCAGGGTCCGTCTACTAACCCATTTTACGGCATCCTTACCCAAATCACAGGGTTCGCTCCAGTTTCTACTCTCTTCCATGACGTTCTCTGATAATCAGAAAGACAAGGTTTGCCAAAATTCGTTGAAGTTCTTTCCAGAATCAGGGAAATTTTGGTCAATCTATCCACCTACTGGTAACATTAAGGAGACCAGTTTCGAAACATGAAGAATAATTCTATGAACCACTAAGCAGGTAGAACCATAAGCAATCATAGTTAATGAAATAATCGTCATCAGATTGGAAGTTTGACCTCTGGAGAGGAACCAATTATATACATTTCTTATAAGGGAATAAACAGTTTCAAACTGAAACCTCTCACAACGTCCTGATACCTATACGTCCTTATATTCACTATTACCAAATGCCAGTCTACCTAACCACTAGTCTCAGAAGGAACATTACCGTCGGAGTTGGTTGTTCCACAAAATTGGCACTACTAAGGCCATCCGAACCTGGTGAACCGTGCTGTCCGAACACATCCGCAAGTACTTTGTCATGCTACGCAAGCACACATCCTAATCCTTTATGCGAAGCGTCGTTGGAAGCACAAAGTCTCCTTTTCCCATTAAGCAATGCCAGCTCTTGGTCATTACCAATTTCATCCTTTAGCTCCAGGAAGATTTTCTCTTTAACTGCTGATCGTATTACTTGATCCATTATAATTCCGCATCGGAGTAAACTTAAGGTAACTACTATAATTCATTCAAAGAAAGAATTTAATAATCCTCTGAATCACATGCATCTAACATTTTTGGTTCATCATTTTACTGAGTTGAAATAACCCTATACTCAGTCTCTGACAGTAGTCTCATTACGAGTTCATCTTGGCTCACTGGTCTTATCTTCCGGTAGGTTCTGAGATCATTGTCTTACTTACTACTTCCTTATATAACTTTATCCAATCATGCTGTCACTTCCCAATGTCTTTACTTTCTAACTGATTCATTCATAAAATGAACATTTCCTTGAATAAAACCACCTCATTAACCTCAATTTGGTTCCATAATTTACAACCTATGACATCTGCCTTCTCATGGCAAATTATTACTGACAATATTCATACTAATTCATTTATCAAATGATATGGCACTTACGGCCTCCTTCTCAACTATTCCTAGGGACTCTGCCCCTCGTCCGATATCGCTGTCTTTGATAATCATACTTCCTTCTAACTCTTTCTTCGTTAATATGAATGTCTCTAAGGATTCTAATCTACTCCCGTATAAGATCTCAAGTGATCCTTTCAATCCGTCTTACTTGCTGGTACTACATCCAGTAGTCCGGCTACGAATCCAACATGAATCTTCAGTTCTCTTGCTAATAGCTCAGTTCTTTATGCTCACTTTTCTGAGCACCATACCTTAATCATCAAAGTCTTTCTGGCTGCGGCCCTCATTCCTCAAGGGTAAGCACCTTATCCTAACAAGACTGTCCTTATCTGCTGGAACCTCTTCCGGGTCTCCAGTAGGGTACTCCATCGAATTACCCGCTGATCTTCAGTATATAAAGCATCATCGCGCTGCTGCTCGTATGCCTCAAGGTCTGTCGCCTTACTCGTCGATACGATATCGAGCTAAGTTACTATCATGATACTTAAGAGTTCCCATAAGGGTTTGGATGAGTGGATATTTTATTCACTTAAAACGTTTCCATTTGGCTTAAAACGAATGCTTGTACTCGAGTTGTGGTATTTTTGATCTCTTTTAAGGGTATTGTGCAGGAATATCAATCACAGGTGTTAAAGGAATGAAGCGGAGCAATCGGAGCACAAATCGGAGTTATAACGAAGAAAAGGGAAAAATTCCATGTGCTGGACAGAAGGCACGGCGCGGCAGCGCCATGTTAGAGCTTTTGGATGGCGCGGCAGCGCTGGGGGGAATCAGCATAGATGTGGCACGGCAACGCCATTTTCATACACAGATGTGGCGCGGCAGCGCCGTTTGGTCTGACGAAAATTCCTGATTTGCTGATTTTTCGAGATGAAGTAAAAAATAAAATTCCTTACGAACTACTTGCACCTGGAGGCCTATATAAAGGAAGAAAAAACCCTAGAATAGGGAGAGAGACCACGTATTTATCTACGAAGTTTTTGAAGCACGAAGAAGGAGGTAGAGGATAGATTTTAATTTATTCTTGTATTTTTCTAGTTGTGGATGCTTGGTTCGGGTGTATTCTTTAGAACCCTTGATATTTATTTCAGTTATTATTCGTTTTCTTCTATCATGTTTACATTGGAACCCATGGTGACGATTAGTTTGATTATGAACTAATTCGTTGTCATGGGGTTTTAGCGGATTTATTCATGAAATCTATTTGTTAAATCTTCTCGATGCCTATAGTGTGATTGATGTGATATCCTATCATGGTTGATTTAATTCGTTATAGGAGAGTAGCTAACTCCTGTAATTGTGTATTAATTTTTATTGAAGCGAAATTGGATATAAGGGTTTAGAACTTGCCATGCTAGCATAGGTTTATGCGTGAGAATATCATTCATAATTAGTGTCGTAACTCTAACCGTTTTATGATGACTATGTGATCAATTGAATGCTTGTACTTCAACCATTATGTTTCACTCTTTATAGACATATAGGGATTAAACATAGTTGGGAGACTAAATGATTTCTATCTTTATTGTGGATATTATTTAGGATGGTATCTGTGCAACGAAGGTTTGCTTATATCAATTTTGTGTGTTCGATCAGGTATTAATAAATCACATGAAAAGGCTAGAGAATTGGAGACTATAGATGGATTGTATAATGAAGTTAAAATCCCATGTTTTATTTGCATAAGTAATCCGACATAATTCTCAGTTCAAGTAGTTGATAATTAGTTAAAAATCTTAGAATAATCGTAGTGAAAAACAAAAATCCAATTGCTAATCTATCTTAGCATCGAATCATAATCATACATCGGTGAGTGAATTAACTAGACAATACAACGAGTCCCTGTAGGAACGAATCTTATTTGCTATCTGTATTACTTGAGATCACGTGCACTTGCGTGTTGAGTTTGGTCCTAACAAGTTTTTGGCGCCGCTGCCGGGGACGCGGTTTTGTTTTTTTAGTTTCAGTATTTGCCATCAGTGGTCATTAAAGTTCGGTGACTAGGACGTTTCTCACCAAATTTCTTGTTGGTGAATTTCAGGTACTTTTTGAGAGTGTATGCGTACACGAGCTCAAGCACGTAGAGAAGAACTAGCAAGGAGAAAACTTGACTTTGAGAACATCGGTTTAGAAGACGATCTTGAATCAATAGAAGAAATGGCAGATCAAGCACAACCAGCGAAGGCTTTGAGTGAATTCTCTCAGCCAAAAGTGGAGGATATTCATACCAGCATTGTTCGCCCAGCTATTGGGGCTAATAATTTCGAGCTTACGCCAAACATCATTCAGATGATTCAGAATACAGTACAGTTTGGGGGTAGTCCTGCTGAAGATCCCAATGCTCATATTAGGGACTTCCTTGAGATCTGTGACACCTTCAAATTCAACGGAGTTACAGATGACGCAATCAGATTGAGACTATTTCCCTTCTCTCTTAGGGATAAAGCCAAGAGTTGGTTACATTCTATACCATCAGGCTCTATTAAAACATGGGCAGACTGTGCTCAAAAGTTCTTGACGAAGTATTTCTCCATGGCGAAGACAGCAGCTTATCGGAATTCTATTTCTCAGTTTGCTCAGCAACCTCAGGAATCTTTGGGGGAAGCTTGGGAAAGGTACAAGGAGATATTGGCACGTTGTCCTCATCATGGGATGCCGGATTGGATGATAATCAGCAATTTCTATAACGGGTTGGGAGCTCAGTCCAGGCCTATGTTAGATGCAGCTTCTGGAGGTGCGCTATTGGCAAAAAGCTATGAGGATGCCTATAATCTTATTGAAATGATGGCGGCCAATGAGTTTCAGAATCCTACTCAACGCTTGCCACCAGCTAAAGTGGCTGGAGTTCTTGACTTGGATGCAGCTACTGCTATTGCTGCTCAACTCAAGGCGTTGACAATGAAGGTAGATTCCCTTTCTAATCATGGGACTAACCAGGTTGCTATGGTGTGTGAATTGTGTGCAGGGGCTCATGACACGAGTCTGTGAGCTATCTCATCTGAATCCGCACAATTTGTTAGTAATTTTCAAAGAGCTCAGCAACCAGTGCCTAATGTTTATCATCCCAACAATCGGAATCATCCTAATTTCAGTTGGAGCAACAATCAGGGTGGTGTTCAGCAACCACAAAATCAGCAGTTCAATGCGAGGTCATATAATCAGAACTTTCAACCACCACCTTATGCTCCAAGGCAACCATTCAATCCACCGGGATTTCAATCTTCTCAAGGGAATTCATTGAATCAGTCTGAGAAATCTGAATTGGAAGAGCTTCGAATGATGTACAAGAGTCAGGCGGTGTCATTGAAAACTTTAGAGAATCAAATTGGCCAACTTGCCAATGCATTGTTGAACCGTAAACCAGGAACGCTTCCGAGTGACACAGAGATAAACCCAGGCAAGAAAGATCACAAGGAACAGGTCCAGGCAGTAACATTACGATCAGGAAGAATTCTACAAGGTCAGAACGAAGAAAAATCAACCGAGGAAAAAACAGAAAAATTGGAACAGTCTGCACGGCGCAGCAGCGTCGCTTCCCAGTATAATACTGGCGCGGTAGCGCCGCAGCTTCTGGAGAAAAAATATGATTTTGATGCTGGGGTCGAATCTGGTCCTAAATTGCTACCTAATGCTACTCCCTCGACTCCTATAACTGGTAAGAATGATAATTCTCAGAAAGAAGTAGAAGATAAGGTGTTTCCACCTCCTCCATTCCCAAAACGAATTCAAAGGCAAAAGTTCGACAAGCAATTTGCTAAGTTCTTGGATGTCTTCAAGAAGCTTCAGATTAACATACCATTTGCGGAGGCTCTTGAGCAAATGCCGATCTATGCGAAGTTTATGAAGGGCATACTCTGGAAGAAATTGAAACTTGAGGAGCTAGAGACCGTTGCCTTGACGGAGGAATGTAGTGCCATCTTGCAACAAAAGTTACCGCCTAAGTTGAAGGACCCCGGGAGCTTTACCATTCCATGTACTATTGGAGATCTCTCATTCAGCAAATGCTTGTGTGATTTGGGTGCAAGTATTAATCTCATGCCCTTATCAGTTTTCATGCAACTTGGTCTTCCAGAACCAAAGCCAACTACCATGACTATACAACTTGCGGACCGTTCAGTTACTTATCCTCGAGGGATAGTTGAGCATGTTTTGGTGAAGGTCGACAAGCTTATCTTTCCAGTCGACTTTGTTATTCTTGACTTCGAGGAAGACAAGAAGATTCCTATTATCTTGGGACGACCATTCTTGGCTACGGGCCGAACTCTTATTGATGTCCAAAAGGGAGAACTCACTATGAGGGTGCACGATCAAAACGTCATTTTTAATGTTTTCAACGCAATGAAGCTTCCAACTGACGATGAAGAGTGTCTCAAAATTGATATGGGCGACAAGGTGGTTAACTCCGCGACTCAACACTTGATAAAAGCTGATGTGTTGGAAAGAGTTCTTGCTAATGACTTGGAGGTTGAGAACGAAGAGGATAAAGAACACTTGCAATATCGTAATGCATCTCCATGGAAGAAGTTTGGGATTCCATTTGAATCATTGGGGTTGTCAGAATTGAAGAAGTCTCATGTTAGACTTAAACCATCCATCGAGGAAGCACCTACCTTGGAACTTAAGCCATTGCCTGAACATCTAAGGTATGCCTATCTTGGTGATTCTTTTACCTTACCTGTTATTATATTATCTAAGCTTTCAGGCATAGAAGAGGAAAAACTATTGAGAATCTTAAGGGAATTCAAATCAGCCATTAGGTGGACTATAACAGACATCAAGGGTATTAGTCCTTCTTATTGCATGCACAAAATTCCTTTGGAAGAGGGAGCTAAACCTACAGTCGATAATCAAAGGAGACTGAATCCTGTTATGAAAGAAGTTGTGAAGAAGGAAATTCTTAAATGGCTTGACGCGGGCATTATCTATCCGATTTCTGATAGCTCTTGGGTGAGTCCGGTGCAATGTGTGCCTAAGAAAGGAGGCATGACAGTGGTTACTAATGAGAAGAACGAGCTCATTCCTACGCGAACAGTTGCTGGTTGGAGAATTTGCATGGATTATCGAAAGTTGAACAAGGCCACTCGGAAAGATCATTTTCCACTCCCGTTCATTGATCAGATGCTTGACAGATTGGCTGGACGTCAGTACTATTGTTTGCTTGATGGGTATTCTGGTTACAATCAGATTTGCATAGCACCCGAGGATCAGGAGAAGACTACATTCACTTGTCCATTTGGTACATTTGCATTCAGACGTGTTTCTTTTGGGTTGTGTGGTGCACCAGCTACTTTTCAGAGGTGTATGATGGCCATTTTCTCTGACATGATTGGAATTAATGTGGAAGTATTCATGGACGATTTCTCAGTCTTTGGGGATTCTTTTGTTGAGTGCTTGGAAAACTTGAGTTTGGTTTTAAAACGTTGTGTGGAGACAAATCTTGTTCTTAATTGGGAAAAGTGCCACTTCATGGTACAAGAAGGTGTCATTCTGGGACACAAGGTTTCGAGTAAGGGTTTGGAAGTTGACAAGGCAAAGGTGGAGACTATTGAGAATCTTCCTGTCCCTATCTCAGTCAAGGGTATTCGCAGCTTTCTTGGTCATGCAGGGTTCTACAGGCGCTTCATAAAGGATTTCTCAAAAATTTCTAAGCCGCTTTGCAATCTCTTGGAAAAAGATGTGCCACTCAATTTTGATGAGGCTTGTTTACATGCGTTCGAGATCTTGAAGAAGAAACTAATTTCTGCTCCAGTTATTACAGCTCCTGATTGGAGCCAACCATTTGCTTTGATATGCGATGCTAGTGATTATGCACTTGGGGCCGTTCTAGGCCAAAGGAAAGAAAAAACGTTCCATGTTATTTACTATGCAAGAAAAACTCTCAATGATGCTCAGTTGAATTACACCACCACTGAGAAGGAACTACTTGCTATTGTCTATGGGTTTGAAAAGTTTCGCTCTTATCTGCTTGGTACTAAGGTGACAGTTTATACGGATCATGCTGCTATTCGCTACCTCCTTGCAAAGAAAGATGCTAAGCCAAGGTTGATTCGTTGGGTTCTTCTGTTGCAAGAATTTGATGTGGAAATCAAGGATAGAAAGGGGACGGAGAATCAGGTAGCTGACCATCTCTCTAGATTGGAAGATCATGGAAAGTCACCTAAGGACAACACGGTTATTAATGAGTTTTTTCCGAATGAGCAACTATTCAGAGTGCAAGATGATGAACCATGGTTTGCCGACATTGTGAATTATCTAGTAAGCAACATCATTCCACCTGAGCTCTCTTATGCTCAAAGGAAGAAATTCTTGCACGATGTCAAGCAGTATATTTGGGATGAACCGTTTTTGTTCAAGCAAGGAGCTGATCAGATTATTAGACGGTGTGTTCCTTACAATGAGACCGAGGCTATTCTTAGTGATTTTCATGCTACAGCTTATGGAGGCCACTATGCGGGTGAAAAGACAACCACACGTATTCTTCAAGCAGTTTTCTATTGGCCGACTCTATTCAAGGATGCTCATCAGTTTGTGTTGAGATGTGATCGATGTCAACGAGTTGGTAATATTTCTCGTAGGGACGAGATGCCTCTTAATTTCATGTTGGAGGTAGAGATCTTTGACGTGTGGGGAATCGACTTCATGGGACCGTTCATTCCGTCATGTGGTAATCAGTATATTCTTGTAGCCGTGGATTATGTGTCTAAGTGGGTGGAGGTAAAAGCACTTCCAACGAATGATGCTAAAGTGGTACTCAATTTTCTTCACAAGAATATTTTTACTCGGTTTGGCACTCCATGGGTGATCATCAATGATGAAGGTACGTACTTTTGCAATCGAAAGTTTACATCTCTTATGGCACGCTACAACATCAATCATCGAGTTGCTACAGCTTATCATCCTCAAACCAATGGGCAAGCCGAAGTGTCTAATCGTGAAATTAAATGGATTCTTGAGAAGGTAGTTAGTCCTTCTAGGAAGGATTGGGCGTTGAAGCTTGATGAAGCGGTGTGGGCTTATCGGACAGCCTATAAAACACCTTTGGGAATGTCACAATTTCAGCTAGTGTATGGGAAAGCATGCCATCTTCCAGCTGAGTTAGAACACAAGGCTTATTGGGCGTTGAAGAAGCTGAATTTTGATCTTACAGTAGCAGGTGAGAAGCGTATGGTTCAGTTGAATGAAATGGACGAGTTTCGATTGCAAGCTTATGAGAACAACAAGTTATACAAAGAGAAAGTAAAAAGGTGGCATGATCGTCGGTTGGTTCTTAAGACGTTTGAGCCCGGGCAATTGGTGTTGTTGTACAACTCTCGACTTCGGTTATTTCCTGGAAAGTTGAAGTCTCGTTGGTCAGGTCCATTCACAGTCAAAACAGTTTTTCAGCATGGGGCAGTGGAGATTTTCGACAAGTTATCCGATCAGTCGTTCAAGGTCAATGGTCAGCGGTTAAAGCCATATTTTGGAGAGAAGTTGAATCGCGAAGTTGAGACCGCGGTTCTAATTTGCGCAACGTAAGGAAATGGAGCTACGTCAAGCTAATGACGTAAAAAGAGCGCTTCGTGGGAGGCAACCCACTTGGATTGTATTTGGGAAAAAAAAATCAGAAAATTTGAAAACACAAAAATAGTTTTTGTTATTAGTTGACCCACTACCCAAGCCCACTACTCACACCCACTAACCCTAATTCTCCTATATATACCTACCCTTACACAATCCTACCTATACATACACAACTTACAAATCTCAAAATTCTTAAACACTCTAAACACTTCTTCCAATTAATTCAATGGCATCCAAGCGACAAAGGGTTGTTTTTGGTGGTAGTGAGGGTGCTGGTGGTAGTGGGGCTGGTGGGAGGAACCCTCGTTCTTCATCTTCATCTGATTCTGAGGGAGGCAATGGTGGACCCCAATTTTTTAATAATGGGGCTCGTGAGGAGTATAATCGATTGTTGGGGCGTCCTATTGCCCGTGAGAGGGGTCTTTTGCCAACTACATCGGATGGGCACATGTTGATGAATATTCTGGATAGAGGTTGGGAGCAAATTTGTGAGGTTCCGGAACCTGTTCCGATGATTGTGGTTCGTGAGTTCTATGCGAACGCTAGTGTGGAAAGGAATGGGATTAGCCAGGTTCGTGGGTTTCGTGTGGATTATCAGCCGCGTGCTATTCGTCGTGTTCTTAGGCTTCCGGCTCCTAGGAGGGGTCAAGAGGATTGGTCGGGGAAGACTCGCGATGTTGTGGATCTTCAGTTCATTATTCAGCGGTTGTGTGTTCCAGGTACAGAGTGGCGTTTGAGGAGAGGCACTACTGAGCCCACCTCGTTCTTGTCGACGGCTCTGAATAAATATGGGCGTACTTGGCACTTGTTCATTTTTGCCAACCTTATCCCTACTAGGCATTCGAATGAGGTGACAGTTGAGAGGGCTATCCTGTTGTATGCTATATGCAGCAGAGAATTTGTGGATGTGGGCAATTTGATCCATCAGGGGATTATGCATTTTATGCAAGGTAGTACCACTGCGGCGATGCCTTATGGTTTGGCCATTGCTAGGTTGGCTAGGGATTGTGGTGCTCGTTGGTCAGCAGAGGAGGTTGTGCAGCAGCCACAGGAAGCGCTGGATCATCAGAGTATAGGGAGGCTGGCTGAGTGGGATGGAGGTGAGCCGGATTGGTGGGGTCTTGGTTATATAGTAGAGCAGCAGCAGGAGCAGCAGCAAGAGGAGCCTCAGGGAGGAGGTTCTTTTATTAGTCAGCGACAGTATAGGCGTTTGACGAGGCGTATCGATTCGGTGCACGATATGCAGGTAGGTTTTGCATCAGATTTTAGTCAGTTTGCACAGGCTTTGAGCACGGCTTTTCGTGCGAGTGGGGTGGACGTGACTTTTCCGTCCTTTGGAGCAGGAGCTGGCGCTGTCTATCCGCCACCGGACACTCCCGATGGGAGTGGCTCGGGCGACGAGTAGGTATGCCTTGCACACTTTTTATTCTTACCTTCAATGGGGGCATTGAAAATTTTAAGTTGGGGGTGGGGATACAAGGTGCACTTGTATAATAGGTGTGTGCATGTTAGGAGCATATTTGTATGTTAGTTATGAGAATGTTAGTTAGAGCATTTTGTTTTTTTTTGATGTATGCCATATAGGACATTCTGTTATTGTGATATTTATGTTCATATAGTTGCATGAGCATGGCATGCATTTTCATGATCCCTTAGAACTTGCTAATTCTGACTGGTAGGTAGGTGTCTAGTTGAGTGTGGTGATGATGAGTAGAGGGTTGAATTATAGTGCCTATGAAATTGACTTGCGTGTTTTAGAAACAAAACTTTTACACAGACTCATTGGGTGCTTTTGGGCTAGGTTAGGGTCATGCTTGTTGGATGTTTAGAGATTTAATCGCTTGATTATATTTAGAATTTTCGTTATTCCCTTGATGGCGTAGGAGCACTAAAGTCTAAGTTTGGGGGAAACTAGGGATTTCATGCTAGTCGTAAATATTTGTTAATAATGGCTAGGTGTCAAATGGCTAGTAGCCGGCTCATATTTATATGAGTAGTCTAGGGTTGGAAATGAGAAAGGCTCATTCCAGATTGCATATAAAGAAAAGAAAGGAAAAAAAATCAGAAAAAAAAAAGAAAAAAAAAGAGTCAAAAGTCTAATTGTTAAATGCAAAATTAACCAGAGTGAGCTCTTTAATACTCGAGTAATTAAGTCTGAGGGGACTTAGTCCTAGTGACCTAAGGCTTTTATAGTCTGGGATCCACTGACCTAACACTCGCTACATGGGTATTATTGTATAAGCCTTTTGGGGTCTCATTCATTGCACGGTTAAATAAGCATGCGTATTGTATATAGTATTATGTGTCATAGTAATAAAGCATGAGTTTCTGTCTACCTTGGATAAGGGTGGAGGTGTTCCTAGGTTATGAAGTGTCTACAGTCTATTCTAGTTATAAACCTGTGATTGTCCTGACTGAAAGCATGTATGATTTTTGACCTAGTTTTGGGAGTATTTCTGATGAGCATCGCACACACGCACGTTTCTGTTCATGTATTGTTAGTATACGGGGACTTAGTCGAGCTCTATTTGGATTTGTTGCATTCTTTGAGATATTTGCTTGTTAGTTGGTTTCGGTGAGTTTAAAGGTGATCCTTGCATTTTTCATGTAGTTGCATACATATAGTTAGTTGCATTGTTAGTTGCATTATAGATCGGATTTTGTGGGTACATTCGCTATAGGCCCTCACGAGACCTTACTCGTCCACTAGGGCTGCCTAGGGGTTTAAAGGGCTTGTTGCATATGCCAAATGCAATCGTGATCACCTACGGAAGTGGTAATAGTTAGTTGTAAATAATTTGTCTGTTTATGCTTGAGGACAAGCATCGGTTTAAGTTTGGGGGTGTGATGAGTGGATATTTTATTCACTTAAAACGTTTCCATTTGGCTTAAAACGAATGCTTGTACTCGAGTTGTGCTATTTTTTATCTTTTTTAAGGGTATTGTGCAGGAATATCAATCACAGGTGTTAAAGGAATGAAGCGGAGCAATCGGAGCACAAATCGGAGTTATAACGAGGAAAAGGGAAAAATTCAATGTGCTGGACATAAGGCACGGCGCGGCAGCGCCGTGTTAGAGCTTGTGGATGGCGCGGCAGCGCTGGGGGGAATCAGGGAATCAGCATAGATGTGGTGCGGCAACGCCGTTTTCATACACAGAAGTGGCGCGGCAGCGCCGTTTGGTCTGACGAAAATTCCTGATTTGCTGATTTTTCGAGATGAAGTAAAAAATAAAATTCCTTACGAACTACTTGCATCTGGAGGCCTATATAAAGGAAGAAAAAACCCTAGAATAGGGAGAGAGACCACGTATTTATCTACGAAGTTTTTGAAGCACGAAGAAAGAGGAAGAGGATAGATTTTAATTTATTCTTGTATTTTTCTAGTTGTGGATGCTTGGTTCGGGTGTATTCTTTAGAACCCTCGATATTTATTTCAGTTATTATTCGTTTTCTTCTATCATGTTTACATTGGAACCCATGGTGACGATTAGTTTGATTATGAACTAATTCGTTGTCATGGGGTTTTAGCGGATTTATTCATGAAATCTATTTGTTAAATCTTCTTGATGCCTATAGTGTGATTGATGTGATATCCTATCATGGTTGATTTAATTCGTTATAGGAGAGTAGCTAACTCCTGTAATTGTGTGTTAATTTTTATTGAAGCGAAAGTGGATATAAGGGTTTAGAACTTGCCATGCTAGCATAGGTTTATGCGTGAGAATATCATTCATAATTAGTGTTGTAACTCTAACCGTTTTATGACGACTATGTGATCAATTGAATGCTTGTACTTCAACCATTATGTTTCAATCTTTATAGACATATAGGGATTAAGCATAGTTGGGAGACTAAGTGATTTCTATCTTTATTGTGGATATTATTTAGGATGGTATCTGTGCAACGAAGGTTGGCTTATATCAATTTTGTGTGTTCGATCAGGTATTAATAAATCACATGAAAAGGCTAGAGAATTGGAGACTATAGATGGATTGTATAATGAAGTTAAAATCCCATGTTTTATTTGCATAAGTAATCCGACATAATTCTCAGTTCAAGTAGTTGATAATTAGTTAAAAATATTAGAATAATTGTAGTGAAAAACAAAATTCCAATTGCTAATCTGTCTTAGCATCGAATCATAATCATACATCGGTGAGTGAATTAACTAGACAATACAACGAGTCCCTGTAGGAACGAATCTTATTTGTTATCTGTATTACTTGAGATCACGTGCACTTGCGTGTTGAGTTTGGTCCTAACAGGTTTTATAGGTCATCACTACATTAAGTAGTCCGACTATGAACTTGGCAAGAGTTCTTATTATCTTAGTGAATTTATTGTTTTAACGTCGCCTCATCTCTGGGGTTTATAACGTACGCTCTGATACCATTTCTGTAACACCCCCAGATCCGGGGTCCGGGATCTGGTCATTACGGTCTCCATTTCTATCCAAAATACTTGAACTCACTACAACATAAAATAAATTACATCTTTATGACCCCACACAACAATATAAAACACACCCGTTATAGTCCTAGAGATGAAATCAGAGTAAGAATCAAATTTTATTAATCACATTTGGAGTTCTTACAACCCAAAAGAATAACCATATAAATACATACTCTTTGCCATCCATTTTCATAAGTCATACTAGCCCATATACTTGGTGCTGAAAGAATGAATCTATCCTACCAATAGCTTTCTCTTCGGATCTGGTAGTCTCATCATCCTCGCCAGCGTCGAGTGCGCCTTGTACGAGTCATCTGGTCTAGCTGTTGTTGTGATATAATAATAAAGCAAGGGTGAGCAATGGCCCACCAACAATAATGTATAACCGAACGATAATATATAACAGTTCAAAAGTATCTTTTAAACCATATGCCATGCATTTACGGAAATTATGCCAGTATAACATGAATGATGAAGTTACAAGGTAACTCAAAAAGCATATATAGGTGGGAATATCTGCTATGTCAAAGATAATCCAGATATTATCATTTATCATAAAAGAGGAACTTGCAGGAAAATATTGCAATTCCGATTATGAATACTTTTCCAATACTGCCAACAATGACAATGTTGCAGAAAATAAATGAATTTAAATGATGAACTATTGCTAGAGTATTCACTGCGCTGTTTACACTAAAACACGCAAGCGTACGTGGTCACAAGTAATACAGATAGAAGTCAAGTTCGTTCCCACAGAGATCTTAGGTTTTAATTCAGTTTTGTACCTATGCAACAATGTATGGTTATTATGCACTGCTAAGACAATTAACAATATTAAGTTTTTACTAACTATAATTAACTAGGATACAAATTAACAAACTACAAATTACTAACTAATGAGAATTAAAATTGAATTACTTATATGCAAGAAAACATGGAATCCTAACTTCATTAAATACTTCGCTTAGATCTGACGCCTTTAATCACTATGTGCAATGGTTAAGATATCTGATCGGACAACACGAAACAAGTACACGCTACCTCTCAATATACGTATACCAAACTAAACATACATCCATAAAAGAGATAGAAGATGAATAGACACCAATTATGCTTAGACCCTATATGTCTATAGAATTTGAAAACATAACGGTTGAAGAACAAGTTATCCATAAAGATCACACAGGGCAGTATAAGTATTTTCATCTCACACCACAAATCATATTCATAAACAATTATGAACCTATGCTAGCATGACAAGTTCTAAATCTCAAGATCCACTTTCACTTCACAAGAGATTAACAATTTAGATGTTCATGACGCATCTATCAATTAAGCATAACAATACGAGGATATCAAATATACATCACACACAGATCTTTAAGCATCAAGATACTAAGCTCCATAAATAAATCCGTTAGAATCCCATGACAACGATTAGTTCATAATCGAACCGCTCGTCATCATGGGATCTGATGAAACCATGATAATAAACAAAGTATGAAAGAAAGAAGCAATAATATTATTAAAACTAAGAGTTGAGAAAACAAATCTAGAATCCAGAATAACACAAAGGATGAAGTAGATCTAGATCCGTTGCTTGTCACGAGCGTTGAATCCTTCTCTCATTTTCTCCCTTGCAGATCTAAGCTATATTATGTACAAGATATCTAATTGTCTAATTTTCTAACTGTCTAATTGTCTAATTTACAAGTGGTTGGATGTGTTTATATAGGCACTCCAAGTCTTGCCCAGCAAGAAATTACCTTCTATTACAATTAGAATTCGATTAAGGTACTAAAACCTGCCCAAAATATAATTAGAATTAGAAAAAGGGCAAAACAGTAACTTTCCAGCCTTGCTTCACAAAGAACACGTGCGTGAATTTAAACTACACGCTCCCTGCACCTGCTTTCTGTCCCAGGTTGTATAAAATCTCTCAAGCTTCGCGTGAGCTGTAAGATCGCTGAAAACGGACTTCTAGAACTCCAGATATGGCCAAAACAGTGAAGACTGCGCAACCTTCCCGAAAAATCCGAATTTTAATCAATTAATCCTCCAAACACGATAGAAGCATCACCCATAATCGACATTCTTGTAACTCTGCACAACTAAGCAAAACACATAAAAAATACAACAAACTTGAGTCCAAGACAATCAATTTAAGCCGATATGGAACGCTCCAAGTGGATATAAAATCCACTTATCACGCGCCCACTGTTCCAATCTTTACGATGATCAGTCGCAGATTGTACAGCTTAATTTAGATTTATTACCGGTAGAAGGAAGAGCTGACGGATTTACTTGTCTACCGCCCTGTTAGATCTCCCCGGCCAACGGTTGGGCCAATTGGGATGGACCGGCGCTACTCGGCCTCTTACACGACTCCAAGTTCGAAAAGAAGTTCTTGACTTAAAACGTAAAGTTCGTCCCCCTTTCCCCAAGTATGATACTTGTTGATAAGACTCCACAAAGTAGTCGTATCTAGTTGGAAAGGAAAATTCAACATCATATCTCTCAAGCTGCTGCTTGTTAGAGGATACCATCTTGTTTCAATAATCTTACTTCTCGAATGATGAGAAGGTTACTCAAAGATTCAATTGATAAACAGCAACCAAGTTGCGAGTGAAACGAATAGTTTTACAAGATTTATGACCGGGAAGTCAACAAGATAAATAACATTGCTCAAGTAGGTTCCCCTGTAATATGGAAGTTTGACCGAGCATTTAAATCCTTTTAAGATAGATTTAAATGAAAAATAAAGAGTTGGGAACCTTTCCTTGATAAAATAGTCGTAAAAAGTCTCCGAAATATTTTACATAATATTTGGAGGTGAAAGATAATCTCCGAATAATATAAATCATTTTAAAAAGAATTTAAAAGAATTAAATAAATATTCCAAGAATATTTATTAACTCAATAATAATTACGGAATATTATTAAATCATAATATTACTCGTAAGTAATCCTCGAATGAATATATGGAATTATTTACTAAATAAATCCCTCCTTAAATGAATATTCGAAGTAATATTCATTAAATAACTAAACACCAATAAATATTTAAAATAATATTCAATAAATAAGTCAAACCTTAAATGAATATTTTGAAAATAATATCCATTTAAAAAATAATCTTCTAAATGAATATCCAAATAATATTCATTCAGTTATCAAAACTTTAAAGGAATATTCGAAATAATATCCCTTAAGTAAATATAACTTCCAATGAATATTTTAAAATAATATTCATCAAGTACATAAAATCTTAAATGAATATTCGAAAGTAATATTCATTTAATAAATAAAATTCCAATGAATATCAAAATAATATTCATTAAATAATTAACTCTAAGTGAATATTCGAAACTAACATTCATTTAATATCTCTAGACTGAGATAATACTCGAGTAACATCCCTCGAAAGATTTCCAAGTAATTGATACTTTATGGAAATATAAATAATGTTTAATAATAACATTCCTCAAGATAAATAGTAATCTGCCGTTGGAATCCCTCCGGGTTTCCACGACTATCTATATCTCAAAATACCGACTCTCGGTCTATATTTAAGAATGAATATCATATGCCCTTCGCTAAGGGTCTTACCAAAACAATCCGGCTTATAACTGATAATACGTATCTAGTCTATAAGCCAATATCAATTCTGGGAACAGGTATCATAATATAATTTGACAATAGGCATGCATGCTATGGCATGTGTAAAATGGCAATCACATATATATTATCACAACAACAGGTTCAAAGTTTTGAACACTTGCCTGGTAATCGGGTGTGGGTGGAGATAGCATGTCCTGGGTCTGCTCGATGATCTATAAACAATCAGAACATTCGAGATTAACCACTTAACACGTTTTAAAAGTCCACGTATAACTTCACTTAAATCGAAACACGTTTTCGAATTATCTCGTTATACACCTTTTAGTGTAACTCTTTTTATTACTGATACGATCCGACATTTGTTCGTTATTACGACATGTCATCATACCCACACTCGGTATATACTTAAGTCGTATAAGTTCTAAAGTCGATCGATTACGAACCGAGATTATACCTCGCGTTTTATCGTTCGTTTTCTAAGTGTTTTACCAAAGTTATAACCAAGCGGGTTTTTAGGGGTTCGTTCGCGTTTAACTTCGATTCAAACATTTTTATAAAATCGGAAAACGATCCGTTTGATATGTGGTTTTCTTTCCTACCTTCCTTATGACCCCTAGTATTTATTTACCAAGATTCGCCACTGAATAACATGTTTTACGAGGGTTCAATTGAAGTTACGAACTTTTACTTAGGGTTCCGAACCAATTTTAGTAATTTGACCATAACTCTTAAACCGTAAGTCGGAATGTTTCGATTCTCATGCCAAAACGATCTATGGCTCGAGATCTACAAAGACATGACATAATATTACCAAGGTCAGGAAATTATATTTACGGTCATGCTCGGTTTCTAAGTGTTAACAAAAATTCGGCATTACGACGGCTATAAATCGAATATTTCCAAATTCCAAACTTTCCAATAATCATAGTTTCCACTCCAAACAACATATATACATGATTTATAACCATGAACTGAGGCCAAGAAATGCCTTTCCATTAATCTAACTATTTTTAACATTTATCAAAACCCCATTCATAATCATGCTTATAATAACATCATCACCAAAACTCATCTAAAACTCCATTAAAACACAAAACAAAAACTTGGGTTCTTGTAGTTTATACCTTCCTTGGAGTGTGTATGCACTTAGTAAGCCTTGTATAGTCCTTATATTTATTTAACAAAGCTTAGATCATCCAAAAGAATCAAGAAAAACAAGGTTAGTTCTTGAAGAACACTATTCACCCTCCTTGTAAATGATTTATTTGAAAATGGAAACAAAGGAGTTTGAAGCTAAAATTTTGAGGAGATTACTTTCTTGAAATATAGGACTCACCGTAAAAATTACAAGATCAAACAAGGAGTGGAAGCTTGATTTCTCTTTTGGAATTAAAGAGAAAGTCGAATAGAATAAAGGAAAGACAATGGTGTTCTTTGCTTGGTTGTTTTGGAAAGAATGCATAAAGTGGTCTTGCCTGGATAATATCTTGATGTTAAAGTAGCTTTATTAAAGTGGTGATGTAATGGATGAGGTAATTTGCTTGGACAAGTGTTGAAGATTGGATGGTGTTAAGGCTAACCAAGTAGCTTGCTTTGCTAAGTACTAGTTTCATCTCTAAGTATGCTAGTTGCATGAGTCATCACTTGGTTTGCTAGATATTTTCCACCACTACATGCATGTATCTTGATTCCCTGCTTGTTTCTTTGTCCGGTTATTGCTCAATTCTTTGATCGTTTGGAGGAATAACTCATTCGTTTCTAGTTACGGTTTTACCGGAATCCGTCTTAATATTAATACTATCATTCTCCATCTTTCTTACTAACTTTCGAATTTAAATTCCTTAAATCCCTTCGTTCAATCCTTAAGTCTATCAGTGTCCAGGGAACTCTCGGAGAAAATAAAAGTGCGGTTTTTCAGAATCCGACAGCTTTTACATACACTTATTTTTCCCCTGGATCACTAATACGAACTCGGAAATCCGTTCCGAATACTTCTATATAGTGTCGTCTCATAATATTCTTACTTCCACCAAAATACTATTCATTTTTTATTCTTCCTTTATTCCCTATATTTATGACAATGTCCTTGTTCTTTCTCGGGCGTTCCTTAACCCTTTCACGGAACCACTGGACTAATCGTTATCGATATAGATGACATGAGAATATTCTCCTGCTTGGAATTGCCATAACTTATTCCCCTAGGAGATAGATTATTCTTATCTAAAGTGTCAACCAATAGTATTCGTCATGGAATAAAAACATTTAAATCCAAATCTATTCCTTTTATTCATTATCTCAATCGTTACATCGTAGTCGTAATCACTATTCACCATTACCTCAGTATATAATAAAAAGTTTTAATTATATCCAAAATTTGGGGTTCTTACACGCAACATTATCACTAGTATGCACTTTACATATATTTATATCTCCTTGATCATTAATCTCATTAATAAGGTGATATCGCCTAAGTAAATTCTCAACCAATCTTCTTGGTTGCTTCGCAAGCATCAATATACTCAGTCTCCATTGTAGAATCATTTATTGTCTTTACTGTGAACTATTCTAGCTTACAACACTTTTATTTAGACAAAAACACGAATCTAGACTGAGACACGGTATCGTCCCTATCTTTCTGGAAACTAGCATTTGTGTAACCTATTACAACCAGCTTCACATCTTCTCCGTATATCAAGAATGGATTTTTAGTCCGTTTAAGGTACTTAAGAATATTCTTGACAGCTGTCCAGTGACCCTCACCTGGATTAGACTGGTATCTTCTTGTCATGCTTAAAGCATACGAGACATCAGGACGAGTACATATCATTGAATACATTATAGAACCAATTGCCGAAGCATATGGTACTTGACTCATACGGTCCTTATCATCTGATGATTTATGACAGTTTTCCTTTGAGATCGCTATCCCATGAGACAACGGGACATAGCCCCTCTTTGTCTTTTGAATCCCAAAATGATGCAGTAACTTGTCAATGTATGTACTCTAACTTAAGCCGATTAATCTTTTAGATCTATCTCTATAGATCCTGGTCCCTAAGATATAGGTAGCCGCCTAAGTCTTTCATCGGTAAACTTTTTCCCAACCAAGTCTTCATAGCCTGTAGAGAAGGAATGTCATTCCCTATTAGTAATATGTCATCTACATATAATACTAGGAATGCCACATGGCTCCCACTAACCTTCTTGTAAACACAGGGCTCATCCTCATTTTGTATGAAGCCAAACTCCTTGACTGTTTCATCAAAATGGATGTTCCATCTCCTTGAGGCCTGCTTCAATCCATAAATGGATCGTCACAACTTACAAACCATTCTAGTAAACTTTGAATCGGCAAAACCCTCAGGTTGTGTCATGTACACATCCATTTCTAAGCTCCCATTTAAGAAAGCAGTCTTGACATCCATTTGCCAGATCTCATAGTCATAATAAGCTACTATCGCAACCAAAATCCTGTTGGATTTGACCATAGCAACCGGTGAGAAAGTTTCATCATAGTCAATACCATGAATTTGCTTGAAACCTTTCACCCCTATTCTTGCCTTGTAGGTCTATAAATTTCCATCCATGTCAGTTTTCTTCTTGAAAACCCACTTGCACTCTATGGGCTTTACCCCATCAGGTGGTGCAACCAAAGTCCATACTTGGTTTTCATACATGGAATCCATCTTAGATTTCATGGCCTCCAGCCATCTCTCAGAATCTGGACTATTCATAACATCCTTGTAGGTGAGAAACTCATCATTATCTATAAGCATCACATCGCCACTTTGAGTCAGGAGAAGTCCATAATATCTCTCTGGCTCATGGCAAATCCTACTGGATCTATGAACAACCTGTGTTTCTTGAGCAGTATTGTCGTCAACATCTTGAGTCTTATTCTGCTCATGTTCCAACTCTGGTTCAACATCATCTTGCAGTTCTCGATCCTCATCGAGATCTATTGTCCCCCCACTATTTTTCTTAGAAATCAATTCTCTCTCTAGAAACACAGTCGTTCGAGCAACAAACACTTTGTTCTCAGAAGGTTATAGAAATAATACCCTTTAGTTTTTAATGGATATTCTAAAAAATTACATTTATCTGATTTCGGTCCTAGCTTATCAGAGACCAAGCTTTTCACAAACGCTTCACATCCCCAAACTTTCATAAATGACATGCTATTACGTTTATCAGTCCATATCTCATATGGTGTCTTTTGAACCGATTTTGAAGGAACTCGGTTTAGTATTTGTGCGGTCGTCTCTAGGGCATAACCCCAGAAACTAATTGGATGATCCGCATGACTCATCATCAATCGCACCATGTCCAACAAAGTACGATTTCTCCTTTCAGACACCCCATTCCATTGTGGTGTTCCAGGAGGAGTGATTTGTGATATGATACCACACTCCTTTAGGAAATTCTTAAATTCCAAGCTTAAGTATTCACCCCACGATCCGATCATAGAGTTTTTATACTTTCGCTTATCTGTTTTTCTACCTCAGCCTTATACTCTTTGAATTTTTCAAACAATTCGGATTTTTTCTTCAAAAGATACACATATCCATATCTACTAAAATCATCAGTAAAGGTTATGAAATAATAAAAGCCACCTCTTCCCATCATACGCATTGGACCACATACATCATTATGTATCAATTCCAATCGTTTGGTCGTTTGGTGGCCCTCTCACCTTGACCGGTAAAAGGAGCTTTAGTAATTATTCCAATGAGACACGGTTCGCATTCTTCGTATGATTCAAAATCAAACTTATCCAGTTATCCATCCCTTTGTAATTTGGAAATGCGATTCTCATTTATATGGCCTAAACGACAGTTCCAGAGGTATGTTTGATTTGATTCATTTGTCTTAAGACGTTTATTACTTATATTATAGACAGGAATATCAAGATCAAGAACATATAAACCATTAAACAAAGGTGCAACCCCATAGGTAACATTATTCAATGAAAACGAACAACCAATGTTCTGAATCAAAAACGAAAAACCAATCTTGTCCAAACAAAAAACGGAAATAATGTTTCTACAAATCGCAGACACGTAATAACAGTTCTCAAGTTCTAAAATAAGCCCGGTAGGCAACGATAAATAATAAGTCCCTACAGCTAAAGTAGCAACCTTTGCTCCATTGCCAACACGTAGGTCGACTTCACCTTTTGCCAAAGTCATACTCCTTCAGAGTTCTTGCACATTTATACAAATATGGGAACCACATCCAATATCTAATACCCATGATGTAGAAGCAGTGTTCTAAAAAGCGCATTAAGCGGCCGCCTAAGCGGAATCGGCACAAAAACGATTCTCTTTGGACAAAATCGGGTTTTTAAGTGTTTAAAAGGTTTAAGCGGCTTAATCGGGTCAAAAGCGGGTCAAAAGCGGATTAAGCGAAAAAATAAAAAAAAATTAAACTTTTCTATTTTCTATGTCCGTTATGACTAATATTGTATGTGACTAATTTATAATTTGATATTTCTAAATGTTACGTTTGATAATATGTCATATGTGAATGTTATCTTTTAAAAAAAAAAATTAGTATTGTATTTATTTATATAAATATATATTTATTTATAATCCGATTAATGATCCGCTTTTAAAACCGCTTAAGCGTCCGCTTAACCGTTTAAGCGCTAGAAGGTCCTCCCACCGCTTAGGTCCGATTTGCGCTTTTTACAACCCTGTGTAGAAGTAGACAAATTGACTTCTATAACATAAATACCTGAATCAGAAATCTGAACAGACTTCAGTTTCTTCAGATCCTCCAAATAATTTTGACAGTTTCTCTTCCACTGACCCGGCTTCTTGCAATAGTGACAATCACCTTTTGCAACACCTCCTGTAGGCATCAAAGCCCTTTTAGGAGTTTGTCTTGCAATAGCATTATATTTGGATCCAATCCTCTTCTTGCCTTTCCATTGCCAATCAAGGAAGTTTGTTCCTGTCAACTTGTCCTTCTCAAGGGTAAACGAGGGTACTTCGCTTTGGCGAACCCACCATTCGCTTTGTCGATCTAGGTCTTGACGAGTGTTTCCCATTGGAAGTACCACGATAAACGAGGGTACTTCGCTTTGGCGAACCCACCCTTTGTCGATCTAGGTCTTGACGAGTGTTTCCCATTGGAAGGCATCTTAAACTTAATATTTATTCATTAGGGGTTTTTAATTGAAACGATCATGATCCCATCATAAAGAGATTCCCAATTTTTTCCTTGAATTAAATACTTCTAATCAATATTCACCAATGGTTTGATTTCCAGGTTGTTGGAGGAGTCACAAGCGGTCTCACTTAATAACCAACTTTCTTACAGGTATGACCCGTTTTTGGCAAAATCTCCTCATATTGAAAGAATTGAAAATTCTTATTTAATTCCGTGTTTCATAAACACAGAAATATCATAATTGTTATGTTTAATTTTAAAATCTCGAGTCGTTATAGATTTTATCTTGTTTAAGCAGGCATGGCATGGTGATGTATCTAATACATTCATTCATACATGATTAATCTAATTAAAGCATGCATCATAATGTATCCTACACATGCATTCATACATCAATATGTAAAGTGCAGTATGTAAATGTGCTTGGTCATGGCCTTTATCCTATAAGATCCTTTCAAGCTAATGAAAGGATCAAGGTCAATCTATGGTGGAATAAAATACTATACTATTACATGTCTTCTTATTTACTACTACAATGCCTCCTTGGATCGCCTCCTTGCTTTCTTGTCTTCATGTACATTACATAAACAAAATAACTATACTAATTCACTTACAAGGAGAACTCGAGTTACATTCGAGATTTAATCATTACAAGGAACGACGACATGCAAGTCGTATTTAGAAACCAAACCATAAACAAAAGCATCTATCCAATGGGTCTCAAGGCCATAACCATCCACCATGCTCAAGTAACAATTAAAGAACATGTCATATTATCTAATCATGTTAAACCATATCATATTTCAGATGATCCAATCAAATAAATCATATAACGCAAAAATAAAAAAATCAAAATCAGATTCTGATAACAATAAATCACAAATTTCAGGCACTAAATGGCGTCAAACGTCTTGCAGACGAGTCGATGATAGCTTAGCTATCAATTTTGTTCAAACGCTCTTTTCCAGTCAGAAAACACATATCCTTTATGAAAATCGGACACTAGACACAGATTCACGAAATCTGTGCAGTGTATACAGAAATCGTATCGTATACAATCTCCATATCAAGAACAAACATAAATCATGTATATATCAATATATATACATATTATATTATCACCATCAACACATCATATCCAATAAGTTATAACTCCAAAAACAATTTTCTGAAAATTCGAAATTAAATCAGAAAACCATAAATCCCTATTTACAGGCAGTAAACTACGTCAAACGGCTTACAGATGCGAACCTGAAAATGTCAGTCTTGCTCAGTGGCCTAATTTCAGTCAAAAAACATATCATTTTTGTAAAAATCAAACACAGTACGAAAATTTCACTAAATCTACACAATTTTTCGGAAATCGTATCGTATACAATCACCATAACAAAAACAAACATGTATCATATACATACAGCGATATATACAATCATCACATGATTATACAATTCTCATGAATATCAAATATTCAAAACATATACATACATTTACATATAAGCATCTTGCGTCAACACGAAGACATGGCAAATAATCACATACATGCTTATATCATCAAAACTGTTAAACATATACCGAATTAAAACGTTTCGCAAGTAGCTAAGATGCCATTGTTGGGTTTCAAGCATATAAACGAAATGTAAAAATATAATATAAATTAAAAACATCGAAACCCACCGCAGGATTCATGCGAAACAATTATTTAATTCGTAGTAAGAATCTTTACCTTAAAGAAGCTTTAACAGTTATGAGGGGGAAGAATCATGGAGGTCCAAAGCTTTCACAATCACCACGTATCCCGCTCTCGCGATCTACGCTCTACGCTCTACGGTATCCACACGAATGCTTGTACTCGAAGAATTGATGTGTACTAGCACCCGAAAACAGCTTCTCGCTCTATCTTCTTCGCTCTCTCAATGCGGCTAAGGTTTTAGAATATGTTTCTTGTATTCTAAAATCAGCCCATAAAGAGATATATATAGAGAAGAATATGTTTTTTTCTAATTATAATCCAATTATAATTAATACTAATCTGAAATTCCAATTTATTAATTAATTAAGTCTCAATTATTCAATTAATAACTAATTTCAGAATTAGTTTAAGTAATTCTGTTTTTCTATTTATTTAATTAATTAAGTCATACTTAATTAATATTATAAATAGAAAAAATCACTTATTTAATTTGAATTATTTCTCCTTCAAGCATTCTATGTGTGTGACCCTGTAGGTTATTATCACGTTGGCAACAATTTTAAATCTAATTTAAAATAGTAAACAATGAGCGGAATCTAGTAATACATCATTGCTACCCAAGTAATAATAATAATTGGTGATCCAATTAAACCTTTCATGATTAATGTTTCCGTGTAATATAATCCCTTTAACCAAATATTATAGATTAAACTCGTGGCATGTAATCAATCATCCTCTTCAACGTCTAATCCGGGTTTCCTTAATCAATGAGTAGACAATTAAAACAAATCAATATTTGAGCATGGCCATGCATTTTCATAGTCTCACTCAATCAAGAGGCCAATAATATCTCTCCTACAAATAGGAGGGTTAAATCTTCTATCTATCATTCATATTTCTCATACGTCTCATAATATACCCGATGTCCACTTTTATTATCACCCGGTCAAAGGTAACTTTGAATGTAGTCAAAGTATATTAATCCTCATATAGAAATATAATGATCTCAAGTCTAAGGATCATTACATCATTATCACTGCGAGTCTTTCTAATGACATTATTAACATGTAGAATCTCACTGTGGGTCTATTTAGTGCCATATAGAATATTACATGCACCTATGTTCTTGAATTTAGTATCACTATACCTATGACCAATGTGATATGGTCATCAGCCAATAAACATACTAATCTATATGCATTATAATTGTCCTATATTATTAATGCTCGATTAGGGACATTTAGGAATATTAACACTATTCATATAACCCCATTTTTAAGTCACATACTTAAAGATATAGAATACGTGTTACATATTCCAAGGACATTTATTATTCTAACATTTATTTCGCAGTAAACAAAGACATAATGAATCAATGTAGAATAATCCATAAACATAATCAAATAACAAATTAGTCTCGCTAGAAGCACAATTACATTGTCTCTAGGGCACTAACACTATCAACTCTATGGAGATAACTGCATATAAAGTTTATGTCATCAGTCAAAAGAAAGTAATGGAAAGCACAAATGTGACATTTAATGACAGAAAAGTACCTGGTCGACATTTGATGACAGAAAACTACCTGGTCTAGAAGAAGCCAATGATGAAGACAAGGATCCATTAAGATTTGAAAATATGGATGATTCTAAAGATGAGATTGAAATTGAGGTTGAGACTTCAACTCAACAAATTCTAGTGAATGAAGGAACAAGAGAAGAATTTGTGCCAATCAACAGTGAGGATATAACCATCCAAGACACACCTGTGAATGAGAGCACTTTCACAGGGGGTGTTGCCCAGTAAATAACAATTGTAGAAGGGGGGTTGAATACAATTGTATAAGATTTTCGACTTAAACAGTAATAATAACACAAGTATGAATAAATAACAGCTTTATTAACTCTGATATAAAACTGTTACAAACTCTCTCAAGAAATTCTGATGTTCTTGAGAGCTACTAAGTTACAAGAATTCTCGTGTAGGCGATTACTGTAATGTAAAACCTAAACTGTGTTTATTTAGATTACACAGCTACTCTATCAATTACAAGATATGTCAAATCAATTAACAACTATTTACAATACATATCCTAACTGATAGCTACGATCCTATAAAATAGGAGTCGATAAAACAATCTTCCTTGATCTTTGGACTAATGTAAATCTTCATGTAATCCTGATCAGCTTCCAATCTTGATAGCAATCATGATACTGACGTTGCTTTACTGATGATGTCAGCATCAATATCTGATCAGTAGTCCAGATCCTGACATCACTTGAATCAATATCTAACAGGGGGAGCAAATAAAGATGACCAAGTCTTGGATGATGAAGCAACATCGAATTTGAGAAATCAAATTGAGCATATAAGGAATGGGATAGATCACACACTGCAGAGCAAATAATTGGAAATCCAAATGCAGGAGTAAAAACAAGGAGAGGAACTCAAAATGAGTGCCTCTATGGCTATTTTCTTTCCCAAGTTGAACCTAAAAATATTGATGATGCACTGTTGGATCCAGACTGGATTATTGCTATGCAGGAAGAGCTAAATTAATTTGAAAGAAACAAAGTATGAGAATTAGTGCCTGCACCAAGAGACCGAACCATTGTTGGAACAAAATGGGTTCTTAAAAATAAGATGGATGAGAATGGTGTGATTATAAGAAAAAAAGCAAGGCTGGTTGCAAAAGGTTACTCTCAACAGGAAGGCATTGATTATGATGAGACATTTGCCCCTGTTGCTAGGTTGGAAGCCATCAGAATTTTCTTGGCATTTGCTGCTCACTCAAACTTCAAAGTTTATCAAATGGATGTCAACAGTGCATTTCTGAATGGAGAGTTGGAAGAAGAAGTATATGTGCAACAACCACCTGGCTTTGAGGATCCACACTTCCCAAATTTTCTTTACAAGTTGCTTAAGGCATTATATGGACTTAAGCAAGCTCCAAAAGCATGGTATGATACCTTTATCACAATTCTTACTTGAAAATAATTTCACTAGAGGCACATTGGACAAGACACTATTTTACCAGAAACATGGTAATGATATTATCCTAGTTCAGATCTATGTGGATGATATCATATTGGTTCTACAAATGAGAAGCTATGTGAAAGATTCTCTAAGCTCATGCAAAGCAAATATAAGATGAGCATGATGGGAGAGTTAAGATTCTTTCTTGGATTACAAGTAAGTCAAAGAATGTTGGGTTTCGAGGCATAAAACGCAGCGGATAAATGTAAATAAAACAATAAAAAATCGAAACCCAAACCAGGATCCATGTATAATTATGGACATATTATGGAGATTACGAATCATACCTTTAAAAAGCTTTACTTTCACGAACTCAACGGAGATCCTAGCTTTCACGACTTGTGTCTACCTCTCGAAAAACACCTCTATGGTATCCACACGAACACCTTCAAGAACGACTCACGAACTTGACTGCGGAATGGATGTACTAGCCTCCTTATTGATGATTCGATTTCTGCCTTTTCTTGCTGCCTTCTCTAGGGTTTTTTCACAAAAACGTAAAACCCTCTTAACCTATCATTATCTATTTATAATGACTGGTTAATGGGCCCTCAACAACAAAAGCCCAACCCTTTTAGGTATAGGATTAAATAATAAAACGAAATTCTATTATTTAGTCAATAACTAAGTCACACTTAATTATTATAGGCAGAAATACTTCTCTAATTCGAATTTATATATTATCTCAATTAATTAAGTCTCACTTAATTAACATAATAAAATTCAAATAATCACCAATTAATTTAAATCCATAATTTAAATTAATTATTCCTTTAAGTGCTCAATGTGTGTGACCCTATAGGCTATTATTTAATTGGCAATAATTTTATTCTCCAATAAACCTATAAACAATGAGCGGTATCTAGTAATACATCATTACTACCCAATTAAACAATAATTAAATCGTGATTCGATAAAACCTTTTTCGTGATTAATGTTTCCGTGTAATATAATCCCTTTAACCAAATATTATAGATTAAACTCGAGGCATGTGTTTAGTCATCCTCTTCAACATTTAATCCGGGTTTACTTGATCCATGAGTAGACTATTAAAAACAAATCATTATTTGAGCACGGCCATGCATTTTATAGTCTCACTCAATCAAGAGGCCAATAATATCTCTCCTAATTCTAGGAGGGTTAAATCCTTTATCTATCATTCATATTTCTCATACGACTCATGATATACCCGATGTCCACTTTTATCATCACCCGGTCAAAGGTAACTTTTAATGTAGTCAAAGTATATTAATCCTCGTATAGAAATATAATGATCTCAAGTCAAAGGATCATTACACCAATATCACTATGAGTCTTTCTTATGACTTTATTAAACATGAAGAATCTCACTATGGGTCTGTCCAGTACCATGTACTCCTACATGTACCTATGTATTGACTTTAGTATCTCCATACTTATAACCAATGAGATGTGGTTATCTGTCAAACAATATACTAGTCTATTTGTGTATTATTATTGTCCTATAATAATAATACTCGACCAGGGACCTTTTAAGAATATGATATATTATATAATCTCAAGTTCAAGTCATGTACTTAAACTATATAATGTGTATCATGATTCTAAGGACATTTATTATGCTAACAAATATATCGCAGTAATTAAAGTCATAATAAATACGTTTATTGAATGATCAAATGACATAAAGGTTTATTCAAAGAAACAATGTATTGCCTCTAGGGCACCTACACTAACAATCTCCCACTTGCACTAGAGCCAATCACCCATGTATCTAATACCCATGGAACTAGTATGACCATCGTGCTTCTGCTGCGACAAGCCTTTGGTCAGTGGGTCGGCAATGTTATCATTTGTGTGCACTTTACATATGTGTATGTCACCCCTTTCATTAATCTCTCGAATAAGGTGAAATCTCCTGAGTATATGTTTGGATCGGGAGTGTGATCTAGGTTCTTTAGCTTGTGCAATGGCTCCATAATTATCGCAGTATAGATCAATGGGATCTGCGATCGATGGAACCACTCCCAAATTAGTAATGAATTTTCGAATCCAAACAGCCTCCTTAGCTGCTTCACAAGCTGCAATGTACTCAGCCTCCATTGTAGAATCAGCTACTGTTTCTTGCTTTGAACTCTTCCAGCTTACAGCACCTCCGTTTAGACAAAACACATCTATTTGGAAACTTGCATCGGTGTAACCTTTTACAACCAGTTTCTCCTCTCCTCCATACACCAAGAATGAATCTTTAGTCCTTTTCAGGTACTTTAGAATATTCTTAACTGCCGTCCAGTGACCTTCACCTGGATTAGACTGGTATCTGCTCGTCATGCTCAAAGCATACGAAACATCTGGGCGAGTACATACCATTGCATACATGATAGATCCAATTGCTGAGGCATATGGAACCTTACTCATGTGATCCTTCTCATCCAATGATTTCGGACACTGGTCTTTAGAGATCGTTATCCCTTGAGACACGGGGACATATCCCTTTTTTGCATTTTGCATACCAAAACGATGCAAAACCTTATCAATGTATGTGCTCTGACTTAGACCAATCATCCTTTTAGATCTATCTCTATAGATCTTCATTCCTAGAATGTAGGTTGCCTCTCCTAAGTCTTTCATAGAGAAGTTGCTCCCTAACCAAGTCTTAACAGCCTTTAGAGAAGGTATGTCATTCCCCATTAGTAGTATATCATCAACATATAGTACTATGAATGCCACATGGCTCCCACTAACCTTCCTGTAAACACAAGGTTCATCTTCGTTTTGAACAAAGCCATACTCTTTGACTGTTTCATCAAAATGAATATTCCATCTCCTAGATGCTTGCTTCAATCCATAAATGGATCGACGTAATTTACATACCTTGCCAACATTCCTAGGATCGACAAAACCTTCAGGTTGTGTCATGTACACATCCTCTTCAAGGCTTCCATTAAGGAAGGCTATTTTGACATCCATTTGCCAGATTTCATAATCATGGAATGCTGCAATGGCAAGCAAAATCCTTATTGAAAGGCATATGACATAGCCTATTTGTAGTTTGAGGACTCAACGCAACTTAAACTTAGTTTGTAATAAGTAAATAACTTTAACTGTCACAGGAATCTCAGGAGGTATTATCTGTCAGAAGAAAAACCCTAAAGTCAATCTATAGTTTTGATGTTTTACACTGGAAGAAGTTCAGATTGCTGATCAAGCCTCAGTATAGCATCAAAGAAGTGGATTTATTTCTAAGACAGAGATTTCTAGAGTGACAGGTTCAGACAGTATACAGTGAAGTACAAGAAGGAGAAAGAGATGAGAAGAAAAATGAATCACATTTTTAATATGACAATTAAAGGACAGTCATTGAGGTTAGTCGTTCGTGAACCAGACAGTACATGGAACGTCAACAAAATATTCAGTGGTATTCCTTTATTACTTTCAGTGATTCAGAAAAGAATTAAGACAATCCAAGGATATATAATTATTCTTGTTTAAATAATTTAAATCAAGTAGTCAATTTAATTAATTAATTAATTCATCTTCAATTAATTCTTTAATTAAATTAATTATTAGATTAATTAAATCAGATTAATTATTTAAGTAAGAATAAATTAAAATGATTATTTATTAATCAATTTTAATTTAATTCTGAAAAATGAACTAGCAAGACAATCCCTGATTGTCTTGCCGATTGTCTTGAAGGTTTAATTCAGAACAGCAAGACAATAGGAGATTGTCTTGCCGATTGTATTGGAGAAGAAATCAATAAAGCAAGACAATTCCTGATTGTCTTGCCGATTGTCTTGATAATGATAATGTCTGAATAGCTTTTGAAAATTAGAATAAAAATCTAATTTGATTGTCTTGACGATTGTCTTGGCAGTTCAATTTGATTGTCTTGATAATGATCAAAAAGAAAAAGCTTCAGACAGAATGATAAATTTGATAAAGCAAGACAAAGATATCTGAATTTGATTGTCTTGACGATTGTCTTGGAAGAACCTGATTGTCTTGACGATTGTATTGCCTATTGTCTTGGCAGTACAAAACTGGTTGTCTTGGAAGAAGAAATTGTATTGAAGATTGTCTTGATAGTTATAATTGAAGATAAAGATGCAGAGATTTATATATATCAAGACATCTCGACAGAAGCAATCAGCAAGAAAAAGAACACAGAAAATATTACATTCAAGAACTAAATTCTCTCTTCTCTCTCATCAAGAACATAGCACAAGAAGCAGAAAATTATTTAGAAATCAATTTCATCTTATTTTTAATATCTGATCCGATAGAACTGATTTCATTGATACTCTTGTACTATTAGCGAGTTTTTACTCCTAATCTATATCTTGATTTTTTTTAACAAATCTAGAAAAATTCATGTTGAATTTTCTAATTTGTTTTTATTAACTAGATATAAATTCTGTACTGTATTTGTAACAAACCCCTCAAGTTAATATAATTTTATATTCAACTTGAATTTTGTTTCATTTAATTCCGCTCAAATTTGTCAAAATATAAATTAAATTATCCGGACAAATTTCGATAAAACAGTACTGTTTTATTCAACCCCCCCTTCTACAAACAGATTGGACCTAACAATTGGTATCCGAGCCGGTTGGTTGATACACAAACCAAAGATTCCATTTTACTCAATTAAAAATCATCCCCGAATTTTTTAACTCTCTTAAAAAATTCATCATGTCTTCTAAAGTCGGAACTGTGAAAATTCCCATATATGACAAAAATAGTTATGATATGTGGAAGAACAAAATGTTAATGTTCCTCGAGGTTGCAAATCCTAAATACATGAAAGTCTTATCAGAAGGACCAATAATACCTTTTGGATTAACTCCTGAAGTTATTACTGATGGAAAAGTTGTTACCCCTGCAAGGCTTGTACAAAAAGATTCTTCTGAATTCACTCTTGCTGAAAGAGAGGAAGCTGGACTTGACATTAATTTAAGACTGATTTTAATAGATTCTCTAGACTCTGTGATGTACAGTCATGTGATTAACTGCAAGACAGCAAAGCACATGTGGGAAACCATTGAAACTGTGAATGAAGGAACAGAGGAAGTTAGGGAGAATCGACTGGAAATTCTGACATCTGAGTATGAACACTTTCGATCAGCATACAATGAAAGTATTCAAGATGTGTTTGAAAGATATAACAAACTTGTCAACAATTTACAGATGCATGGCAAGTACTACACTCAGAAAGAGATCAACAGAAAATTTCTACTGTCAATGCCTGTTCATCTAGAACATAGAATTACAGCTATCAGAGAGTCGAGGAATCTAAGTGAAATTACTGTAGAAAGACTCTTTGGTGTTTTAAAAATCTATGAACTGGAACAATCTCAACAAAAGGAGATTTATGGAAAAGGAAGAATTGCTAATACTTCTACAGCTCTTATTGTTGAGAACAAACAGGAAGTGGAAGATAAGGTTATTCAACCTTGTAGTGTTGACAGTGGCAAGCTGGAAGTTGAAGTTGGTCAAACGAATGCTAGTCCAGATGAAGGTGACTTCTATTCATTAGAAGAACTAGATCAGTTGGAAGATGAGTCCATGGCTTTGTTGGTAAGGAAATTCAGTAACTTCAGATTCAGGAAGAATCCCAAGTTCAGGTACAAATCTAACTATAACAGGTTCCAGAGAGGAGGTTCTTCATCCTCAAGTAACAGAGGAGGTTACAAAACTGGAACAGTTGAAAGAAGTAAAATTAGATGCTACAACTGCAATGAACTTGGACATTTCGCTACTGAATGTCAGAAGCCAAAACAAAACCAAAGAAAAGACTTTGGATCTGAGAAGAAGAAGACAGGAAGAGCCTATGTGGCTGCTGGAAAGAGTTGGGATGATACAGACTCTGAAGATGAAGAGTATGGCAATCTTGCCCTGATGGCAAAATCTGATAACTCCAGTGGTACATCATCAGAGGTATCATGTACTGAAAGTCAATATATTTATCAACTTACTGATACACTAGGTAATGCTAATAGAGAGATTGAAAGGCTAAATTTGTTAAATACAGATCTTAGTAATCAATTATCAGAATTACATGATGTACAAAATTGCCATGTTATACAAAAATCAGAAATAAGAATGCTAAAAGAACTTGAGAGGTCTCTAGCAGAGATAGTGGTTCAACAACGTGAAACAATAGCTGAACTAGAAATAAGGGTTAGTGCTACTTCTAATTCTTGTAAAGTGGCTAAAGAGTTGTTTAACCAACAAGCAATTAATCAAACTGTAGGAATTGGGTTTGATTATAATGAAGCTATTGGACGGAAAAGCATTAATACCCCTAATCGTGTGAGTGCTGTAGATAGGGGTATACCATTAGTGCTTAAGAGTGTTAGTAACCCACTCTTTAAGAAATCCATAGCAGAACCTTTGGATACAACATCTTTAATCATTAAGGAAGAGATGCGCATTGAGGATGTAGCTAATGGCGTAGTCTTAGAAAGTAATCAAGTTGTTAAAAATGATAAAGATAGAAAGATTGTGTTTGTAAAAGCAGAAAGAGTTGGTGAGTCTACTAGTTCATTGAAAACTAGTAGCAGAAGTAACAACATGAATAAATGCAACAACAAATCTACCATGCATGCTATTCCTGTTATTGATACTGCTCATAAGAAATGTGATGCTGTTAATTGCATGTCTTGTGCTTTTAATATAATGTCTGCTTACTTTAATGGTAATCATGCATGTGTTGATAAGAATGCTCCTAGACAGCAAATGAGCAGAAATAAACATGTAAGATCCAGGATTGTAACATCACCTAATTCTAAGATTAGGACCCCAAGTCCTTCTCAGGATATGGTGAAGACATGGTTACCCAAGCTGAAACCAATACAAGTTAAAGCTGTTTACAGGGTTAAATGTCCAGTACCTAAAGAAAATGTTGTTAAAATAAAAAGTGTTGCTTTGCCTGATAAAGGTCAATTCTTTAAGTACTCTGGACCCAATCAAATTTGGGTTCCGAAGAAAGTCTAACCAATTTGTCATTGCAGGGTTTGAAACAGGTTGAACGAGTCATGTGGATTCTGGACAGTGGATGTTCAAGGCATATGACCGGAGATAAAGCCCTGCTGACAAATGTGGTGGAGAAGGCTGGCCCAGTCGTTACCTTTGGAGATAACAGCAAAGGTAAAACTGATGGATATGGCAGATTAGAAGCTGGAAATGTTATCGTTGAAGATGTCTCTTTTGTGAACGGCCTTGAGCATAATTTGCTCAGTATTAGTCATTTCTGTGACAGAGGTTATGAAGTTCATTTCAACAAGAAGAATTGTCTAATATCACACAAGAGAAATGAAAGGCCGCAGTTGACTGGAGTAAGAAAAGGAAACTTGTACATAGCCAATATGAACTCTGGAAGCACAGAAGAAATTAGATGTTTTTATTCAAAGGCATCTACTGATGAAAGTTGGTTATGGCACAAGAAACTTTCTCACCTAAACTTCAAAACAATGAATTCTCTAATGAAAAGAGAGTTGGTGAGAGGTTTACCGTCGATTGAATTTACTCAGGAAGGTCTATGTGATGCTTGTCAAAAAGGGAAGTTAAAAAGGGCAACTCACAGGAGTACTAACATATCATCAATAACTGAACCATTACAACTTCTCCATATGGATTTGTTTGGTCCAGTTAGTGTGATGTCTATGTCAAGAAAAAGATATGCTCTAGTGATTGTTGATGATTTCTCAAAATTCACATGGGTATTATTTCTGAACTCAAAAGATGAAACTCCACAACTGGTAGTTGATCACATTAAGTTAATTGAGCTGGATTCTAATCGTCCAGTAAGAGCTATAAGGTCAGACAACGGAACTGAATTCAAGAATGCAGTTCTGAATGACTTTTGCACTGGAAAGGGTATAACTAGACAGTACTCGGCTCCCAGAACTCCTCAGCAAAATGGGGTAGTTGAAAGAAAGAATAGAACCTTGATTGAAGCTGCACGTACTATGCTAAGTGAATCAAGGCTTCCATTGAGCTTTTGGGCTGAAGCTGTCAACACTGCATGCTATACTCAGAATCGTACACTTATCAATAAAGACTTAATGAAGACACCATATGAAGCTCTACATGACAAGAAACCAACTCTCAAGTACTTCCATGTATTTGGGACAAAATGTTTTGTGTTGAAAGAAGGAGAAGATCAAGGTGGTAAATTTGAAGAAAAAGCACATGAAGCAATATTTATTGGTTATACTAGAAGAGCCTACAAGGTGTATCTTATTGATCAACAGAAAACTATGGAAAGTGTCAATGTTACATTTGATGACACAAAACTCCCAAGTATCCAAAATGAAGATCCATCTGAAAAGCTTAAGTTTGATGACATGTCAGACTCAGATTCAGATGATGACAATCAACCTGAAGTTGTTGCTGATAATGATAATCCAAATGTTGGTGGTAATGATCAAGGTGATGCTGGTGAAAACAATGATAACTTTCAAGACACCACTAATACTCTTGAACCATCAACAAGTCAAACTGGCAACAACTCAGGGGGAGATAATGAAGGGTCAACAAGTCATACTCAACATCATACTGAAGAACAAGGCGAATCGTCAAGATCAATTCTTCCCAGACAAACTGTTTGGAATAGAGCTCATCCTTTTGAGCTGATTCTTGGTGATCCAGATGTTGGTGTGAAAACAAGAAGAGCTTATCAGAATCAATGTAACTATTCTGGGTTCCTGTCTGTCATGGAACCTAAGAAAGTAGAAGAAGCTCTATCTGATCCTGATTGGGTGATTGCTATGCAAGATGAACTCAATCAATTTAAGCAACTAGAAGTATGGAAGCTGGTGCCCAGACCTAAAGATAGAAAAGTGGTGGACACAAGATGGGTATTCAGAAACAAACTAGATGAAGATGGCACTGTGATAAGAAACAAAGCAAGACTGGTAGCTAAAGGTTATTCTCAAGCTGAAGGCATTGATTATGACGAGACCTATGCTCCAGTGGCAAGACTTGAGGCCATCAGAATATTCTTGGCATATGCATCATATTCAAGATTCAAAGTTTATCAAATGGATGTCAAGAGTGCCTTTCTGAATGGTAAGCTAGATGAAGAAGTGTATGTAGAACAGCCTCCTGGTTTTGAAGATCAAGATCATCTGGACTATGTTTACTTTCTTTACAAAGCTATCTATGGTCTTAAGCAAGCCCCAAGAAAATGGTATGACACTCTTTCTGAATTTCTAATAGAGAATGGTTTTCTAAGAGGTGTCATAGACAAAACTCTCTTCACTAAAAGACATAAGAATGATATAATACTAGTCCAAGTCTATGTGGACGATATTATATTTGGGTCTACTAATGAGCTTCTATGCAAGAAGTTTTCTAAGTTAATGCAGGGTAGGTTTGAAATGAGCATGATGGGAGAACTGAAATTCTTTCTTGGATTACAAATAAGTCAGAGACAAGATGGAATATTTATTTGTCAATCTAAGTACATCAAGGAACTCCTCAAGAAATATCACATGGAGGAGTGCTCATCAGCAAAGACACCATCAACTATAGCTGTCAAAATTGGTTTATGTGAAAGTTCTGCCAAGGTAGATATCACAGGCTATAGAGGTATGATTGGCTCTTTGCTTTACCTAACTGCTAGTAGACCAGATATAATGTTTGCCACATGCTTGTGTGCAAGGTTCCAAGCGAACCCTAAAGAAATCCATCTCACTGCTGTCAAAAGAATCTTAAGATATCTAAAGGGTACGCCTAATTTAGGCATTTGGTACCCTAATGAATCTGGTTTTACTTTAATTGGATATACAGATTCTGACTATGCAGGAAGTGTTGTAGACAGGAAAAGTACATCTGGGAGTTGCCAATACCTAGGTGGAAGACTGGTATCTTGGTTCAGGAAGAAACAGCAAACAGTTTCCAACTCTACAGCCGAAGCTGAATATATAGCTGCTGGAAGCTGTTGTGCTCAGATCTTATGGATTAGGAATCAATTAATGGACTATGGCATTGTATTGGAAAATATCCCTATTTTATGTGATGATACAAGTGCCATAGCAATCGCCAGCAATCCTGTGCAGCACTCAAGGACAAAGCACATTGACATAAGGTATCATTTTATAAGAGAGCATGTAATGAATGGTACAGTGGAACTACTATTTGTAGGCTCTGGAGATCAAACTGCAGATATTTTTACTAAGTCGCTTAATGAATCCTCATTCACTAAAATTGTTAGTGAATTGGGTATGTTAAACAGTCCTAGTAATTAATACTGTTAATATCTGAAATTTGATCTTTAATAATTTTGCAAGTGATTATTCTGTGAATATTTGTTGTTTAAAATCACTTGTATAATTATTTTACCAACTAATTTTCTTGCTTGTTTAGTTATTTTTCACTTTGTTTATTCATATTATTTAATACTCCATATTTCTATATTTTTAGAATATTTGTAGATATTTATTTCTATTTTAATAATTATTTTATTAAATGTTTTGTAATGTTTGTCCTTTTGTTATTTATATTTGTTCTCGTAAAAAGATTAATCCATGTTTCTGTAAAATATTTATTTTTAGTATTAGAGTGTATTTTAATTGGATTATTTATGTACATTAATTTGTATTTTATTAGCATTTAATTAGCAGTTTAATTAATTGTCTTGATTGTGATTATCACATCAAGACAATCGCCAAGACAATCCTCAGATTGTCTTGGAAGGTTATTTTGTTGATAATAAAACATTTTTTCAGATTTTTATTCTGTTTTCATTTTATTTTACTCAAAACAAACGATTGTCTTGATAGTTTTGAACTACCAAGACAATCGGCAAGACAATCAACTGATTGTCTTGGAGTGTTTTTCTTTATTTTATTTTATTTTCAAAATTTAAAAAAAAAAAGAAAAAGAAATTGTTAATTTGTTGATTATTCAGTTAAATAATTGATTGTCTTGATAGTATTTATACTACCAAGACAATCGGCAAGACAATCAAACCGATTGTCTTGTAGTGTTAGTTTGTGTTTTAATAATATTAAAAAAAAATTTAATAATAATAAAATATATTTTCGTTTTCATTTTATTTTATTCAGAATTGTAAACGATTGTCTTGATAGTATTTATACTACCAAGACAATCGGCAAGACAATCAACCCGATTGTCTTGTAGTGTAATTTTGTACTTAAAATAAAAAAAAAACAGAAATCACAAACTCACAATCAGTCAATACAATCTCTCGTGTATTTACACAGAGCTCACAATACATACACGATATATACACACAACACTACTGAATCTCTGCTCGATTTTTCTCTCAACCAAACTGAAATCCAAGAACATATTCGAATAGATCGTTTGATTGTCTTTCTTTTGAACCGATCAGTTTCGAATATGGTTAAAGTTTCTGAAAATCAATTTTCAAAAAGTTGAATCGGGTTTTAGATGTTTTAAGAGTTCTAAAATTTTTCTGAGAAATCTAAAAATAGATTGAGACTCCCAGTGATCAAGAGAACATCATATAAATTTTTGGGATTTTTTTGACAACTTTGAATTAATTCGAATTTTTAATTAATTTTAATTAATTATTAATTCTGAAAATTTTCGAATTGTTTTAATTTTCTTAAAATTAAAGTGTGTTTTTGTATTTAAAAATGGCTGATAATTTTGAGATAATGAAACATAATTTGGTTGGCTATTTTAATCCGAACGATTGTCCCTACGATCGATTTAGGCCTTGGATACGATTTTTGAATGACGATTCAATTATCCGAACTGCCATTTCGATTGAAGCCCCAATTAAGATAGGACCACTGAGATTGATTTGCACAGAATCTGTGGTGTCTGAAGACTTGACCTCATTCTCTTTTGATTTTGATGGTACACACCACGTCGTGACAGAATCAACCCTAACTACTGTTTTGGGTCTCCCGGCGGATAATTATGATCCATTTCCAACCAGTGAGCAACTCTATCAATTCTTCATTGATATTAATTATCATGGAGTAATTGATATGAACAACCTGAGCAAAAGGAATCTGGTTCAACCATGGGATGCATTCTTCGACACGATCTCCAAGGTATTTGCTAATTCAGCCAGAGGTAATTTTCACTTACTCACCTCTATGTTACAAACTATTGGTTATGCTGTTGCTAACAACCGTAGAATCAATATTGGTAACCTACTTTGGAATACTATTATTAACAGGATTGTTAAGGCCAGAAAGGATTTTGATGAGGGTAAGAAAGTTCTATGTTATTATCCTAGATTTTTAACTCTGATATTTAATCATCTTGTTCGTGTTGGTCAACAAACAGTTTTTAGGAATGACAACCCTATGGTATCAGGCAGGCAAACCAAGAAAATATTCACTAGCCTTGATACACATAGAAAGTTGATAAATGTGCCAGTGTATATTACACCATATTTGTCTAACTTCATAAATCTTCCTGTCATTCCTCGACTTTTGAATGCACCTGAACCTGAACCTCAAGATGTACCTGTCCCTGAACAACAACATCCAATGGAACAATCTATTCCTTCAGGTACAGCTACTGCATCAATGGAGCAGGTATTGTCTTCTATCTCTCAAACTGTTTCTGGAGCCCAAGTGGCTGATAGGTCAGACCAAGAGGTTGTAGAATCACAGCCTCTATCCCAGGTCTTAGAGCCAAACACTGTGTCTAACCAAATCTCTAAACCTAAAGCCAGAAGCAAGTTGATGACAAAAAGAGCTGATAGAAGAAGTGATGATGTGAGTGATCCCACAGCTCTGCCTCCACCAAAGAAGAGAAGAAACCTACTACTTGAGGCATCTGTTAGCCCATCCATTTCCTCCCAACAGGACTTGGACATTGAAATGGCCGATGAACTGTTACTAATTTCATCCTCTCAACAGGATGCAATTATTTAAATTCGCCAAAGGGCCGTGGCACCTTGTACAGAGTCAAGCACACCTCTATTACTCACAATGGGGGAAAACATTAACTTAGAATCTGATGTTGCTAAGGACACTGAGCAAGGAGTGCACGATGGGATTGTTACTGTGCCTACCATTGTTACGGTAGAAGAGCCTTCACAGGCTTCTGAGGGAAATCTTGACTCTCTGCCAAGTATAATAGAGTCATCATCTCCCCTCCCAGGAGGAACATTCCTGGCTCCCTCAAGGGATTCTTCACTCGCAGATTTATCTGGTGAAAGTGAAAGGCAACTTGGTCATCCTATCACTGAAGAAATTCAGTTATCAAATCCAAATGAATTGATAGAGATGACTGAGGATTGGGAATTGCGAACTCCCATTGCACCACCACTGACCTCTCCAGAAGAGGCTAGGGTGATTTCTTATGCAGGTACAGCTCAAGGAAAGGAGCTAGTGTTGAGTGATGTGAGGACCACCTTAAATATGAGTGAAACACATGCACGAAAGGAGAGTGACATATCCTTGAGTGAACATCAGGTGAGCGCACACACTGACACAAACACTTTGTCTCTAATGGCTCAAATCAAAGAACTGCAAAAGAAATTGATGGAAACTGAGGCTGAAAAACAAGTTTTGAAAGCACAAGTGGATGAACGGTCTTCTTCTTCCACCTCTGTCAACAATCAGCTCATGATCATTCGTGACGATGTCCACAATATAAAGACTACACTCACTCCAGCAATCAATACATTGATACAATCTAACTCCCAGGCATCTACAGAAAGAACAGACATTCTAAATGCTATTGACAGACTCTCTAATAGGGTGGATGAACTTCAAGTGGAAATGCATGAATCTGCTAAATCATATGCTACAACCTTTGCAAATCTTGAAGAGAAGTATGATTACATGTTTGAAGGCCTTGATCATCTATACAACATTGTTAAACCTACTCATAATATCACACCAGAACAAAGAGCATACTTTGAAGACTATGATGATGATAATGAGGGGGATAATGATGCAAATAGGGAGCTTGACAGTCAACGGAAGTCTGTAGAGGATTCCTCAACTAAGGGGGAGAAGTCTGGAGATGGAGGAGCCAAGTCTGGAGAAGCAGGAGGAGGTAGTAAGTCACAAGGGAGGCATAAGGAAAAGTCTACCAAGGGAAAAGAAAAAGCTGCTCAAGCTGCTCATGATCAGGATGCATTTGAGTTTGATTTTGATCTCAGGAATAGTAAGTTTGAGGTACATCAATTAAATGATATAGAAGAAGATCTTTCAAACTGGCAAGATGATCCTGTGTTTGAGAAGGAACTGCAAGAGGAGAAAGCTGATCGTCTGATGAGACAAGCTAAGCTTGAGAAGACCAGACAGGTAGTGAATGAAAGATTGAAGCTGAAGCAAGCTGAAGATGCAGAGAAACAAAAGCTACATGCAATCAGTGTACAGGAAAGGAAAAGAGATATTCAGTTGAAGATTGGTCCAAAGTGGGATAGAGCAAGAGAGATTTTTGATTCTATTCAGAACACTGCTAATGATGATGAACGTTTACTCCAACTACTTCAACAGTTTCAAGAGACCAATCCAGATTACTTGCAATATATGGATGCACTGATGCTGGAAATTTCAAGGATAGTTGCTGGATTTGATAGATGTGCAGATCAACTGATAATTCAGATTGACTCTCGTACAATGGGTTCTCTCTATGTGTCACTTCAAATCTTTCAACAGAGAAGCTTGATGGAACTGTGGATTATGTCTACAAAGGTAAAAAGGTTTTCTGAACTGAATATTTTACTTCATGAAAGACTTTTGGAGTTTGCTCAAAGGAATAGTCCACAAGTTATTCAAACTCCACATCATGTTAAGTTTCTCAAGGGTAATACACTACACTCTTGTTTCCTTGATTCTAAGTCAATGAAGTTATACAATGCATCTCATCTGGTATGGTTAGAACATATGCTGAGGACTACAGGATTCGAAGATAAAGAAAGTATCTTTGTTGCTGACATTATTCGATCATATGCTTTAACTGGATTTGAAAAGAAATATTACATTCTTCGGAATCGGCTTTGGGGTAACCTTGGAATCTTGCCTAAGAAACCTAAAGGTCTTGTGTCAGATTATGAACGTGTACTTGACAAGGATTTGATCAAAACCTTGGATGATCAAGAACGATTTGACACAGAGAATATCAGAAGATTCCTAGAGCAAGAAGATGAAGTTGAACCTGGAGAGATAAGGGATGAAGAAACTTCAAAGTGAAGATCAGCTCTACATGTAATATCTTTAGAGCTTAGATAGGTCAAGATAGAAAAATGTATTATATGATCAGTCTAAAGGATCATCTATCTTGTATTTATCTTTTATGTTTGAATCTGGAAAATGTTAAATATAAACCAGAACTTTTCGTTTATTTACTTTGTGTTTAAAGTCTTATCTTTTACTAAGTTAAGTTGAGTTAGTTGAGTAATCCTCTAGGAATTTGCTTGTTATCATCTAACAAACAAATAGGGGGAGATTGAAAGGCATATGACATGGCCTATTTGTAGTTCGAGGACTCAACGCAACTTAAACTTAGTTTGTAATAAGTAAATAACTTTAACTGTCACAGGAATCTCAGGAGGTATTATCTGTCAGAAGAAAAACCCTAAAGTCAATCTATAGTTTTGATGTTTTACACTGGAAGAAGTTCAGATTGCTGATCAAGCCTCAGTATAGCATCAAAGAAGTGGATTTATTTCTAAGACAGAGATTTCTAGAGTGACAGGTTCAGACAGTATACAGTGAAGTACAAGAAGGAGAAAGAGATGAGAAGAAAAATGAATCACATTTTTAATATGACAATTAAAGGACAGTCATTGAGGTTAGTCGTTCGTGAACCAGACAGTACATGGAACGTCAACAAAATATTCAGTGGTATTCCTTTATTACTTTCAGTGATTCAGAAAAGAATTAAGACAATCCAAGGATATATAATTATTCTTGTTTAATTAATTTAAATCAAGTAGTCAATTTAATTAATTAATTCATTCATCTTGAATTAATTCTTTAATTAAATTAATTATTAGATTAATTAAATCAGATTAATTATTTAAGTAAGAATAAATTAAAATGATTATTTATTAATCAATTTTAATTTAATTCTGAAAAATGAACTAGCAAGACAATCCCTGATTGTCTTGCCGATTGTCTTGAAGGTTTAATTCAGAACAGCAAGACAATAGGAGATTGTCTTGCCGATTGTATTGGAGAAGAAATCAATAAAGCAAGACAATTCCTGATTGTCTTGCCGATTGTCTTGATAATGATAATGTCTGAATAGCTTTTGAAAAGTAGAATAAAAATCTAATTTGATTGTCTTGACGATTGTCTTGGCAGTTCAATTTGATTGTCTTGATAATGATCAAAAAGAAAAAGCTTCAGACAGAATGATAAATTTGATAAAGCAAGACAAAGATATCTAAATTTGATTGTCTTGACGATTGTCTTGGAAGAACCTGATTGTCTTGACGATTGTATTGCCTATTGTCTTGGCAGTACAAAACTGGTTGTCTTGGAAGATGAAATTGTATTGAAGATTGTCTTGATAGTTATAATTGAAGATAAAGATGCAGAGATTTATATATATCAAGACATCTCGACAGAAGCAATCAGCAAGAAAAAGAACACAGAAAATATTACATTCAAGAACTGAATTCTCTCTTCTCTCTCATCAAGAACACAGCACAAGAAGCAGAAAATTATTTAGAAAATCAAGTTCATCTTATTTTTAATATCTGATCCGATAGAACTGATTTCATTGATACTCTTGTACTATTAGCGAGTTTTTACTCCTAATCTATATCTTGATTTTTATTAACAAATCTAGAAAAATTCATGTTGAATTTTCTAATTTGTTTTTATTAACTAGATATAAATTCTGTACTGTATTTGTAACAAACCCCTCAAGTTAATATAATTTTATATTCAACTTGAATTTTGTTTCATTTAATTCCGCTCAAATTTGTCAAAATATAAATTAAATTATCCGGACAAATTTCGATAAAACAGTACTGTTTGTATTCAACCCCCCCCTTCTACAAACAGATTGGACCTAACACTTATGGACTTGACCATAGCCACTGGTGAGAAAGTTTCATCATAGTCAATACCATGAATTTGTTTGAAACCTTTTGCTACCAGCCTTGCTTTATAGGTCTGAACATTTCCATCCATGTCAATTTTCTTCTTGAAAACCCATTTGTACCCTACGGGTTTTACCCCTTCAGGTGGATCAACCAAAGTCCATACTTGGTTTTCGTACATGGAATCCATCTCGGATTTCATGGCTTCAAGCCATCTCTTAGAGTCTGGACTGTTCATAGCATCTTGGTATGTAAGAGGCTCATCTTCATCTGTGACACCCCCCAAATCCGGGGTCAGAAGATTTGGTTGTCACGCAAAAATCCTCAAAATAAAACATCTGCTTAATAATAATCATTCACTTGTGATTGTCCAACACTGGAAATATAACATCTGTGACCCCAACATACCAAGATCTTTTAAGGTTATAGGGCTAGAAACAAGAATCCAAATTCCATTAAATAGAAAGTATTCCTTCTTTACAACATTCTCTTTGATCAAACCTTAAACCACTGGTGTAACTTCGATAAGAAGTACGCCAGGCTAACTAGACCATTACATAATAATAATAAATATTAGAACTCAATTATATAAAATAGATCTTACACTAAATGCAGACATCCTGAGCGAAGTCATCTTCGAAATAGCATCACGCCTCTTCTCTTTCTGAACTATGCGGATAAGTCTCGCCAAACTACCTTACTGAAATGTTAGAATTACAACAGCAAGTATGAGCGAAAGAAATGCTCAGCAAGTGTATAAAAATTTTGATATGAAACCAAGATAAGTTGGGCATAAAATGAACTGAAATGTAAAACAGTTTATAGAGAAAACTGAATCAACAACTGTGATATAATTCAAATCATCACTGAAATCATTTGGCATGTCATAAAAATGAATCATCTGCCAACTCACAATATATAATAGCCATTCGGGCGATATGGATTGGATATACATAACTGAAACACCATTGCCCCCTGATCAGGTTCAAAAGCAATGGGACCCTTTATACTCCACTGGTACAGCTACACCCGTGTGTATAATCCGGATTTCATGAGGGTACCAAAATAGGCAAGTAATGTTAGCCTATAGGAAGATGGAATGGTTACCATATCCTCCTTAAATATTGCTGGACCATGACAGCAACCATGGCCTCCTATGCTTTACCATTTGCCAATCCAATAGAGCAATTTCCGAATTCAATAGGAAATGCTTAGTTTCACATACAGTTCACATCCCTATTATTTACTACGATAATAAGGATATGAAGAGTTTATCTTAAACAATTTCCCACATCAAGGGTACCAATATCAAACAACCGTGTTCGCACAAAATATTTAAGAATCACAAATAGCTCTGAACAATAGCTATTCGTCATAATATGAATCAATGAAACATAAATAAACAGTGTTTAAGATGATCAAGGGAGAAAATACTTGCCTCAGATCCTTAGCTAATACGTAGCACCGAAGTAATACAACTATCTTCTTCTATCTTACGGCATCAAAATCTTCTATTTCAATCATTCGTTGGTTTGACGCTCTTGCGATTGTCACGAGTCTGATCTGCTGACATCGAGGCCGCGCGTCTACTTCTATAGTCAAACATAATCTAGTACTTCAGTCTTCAGACGAAAATTCTGACATTCTATAAACGCTTGCAAATTTACTTCGAATGTATTAACAATGCTTACCAATATCTACGACGGAAGAAAATAATTGGAAATATTCCCTTTGAACATAGGCATTTTCCCGGTGTTAAAACACCTCATAAGTAAACCAACAATTCCACAAACAATACTGCATTCATTTCCACCTTTTCCAACATCTACTTATCTCCGCTGACAAACCTAAGTCAATATTTACCAATTAATCCTTGTGAAGATAAAAAAAAATAATCTGACAATCATAGTCAGTAAATCAAGAAACGATGTCTACCCCTAACGACATCTTATAATATAAATCATATACACAATTAAGCACACATTAAATATATATCGACCAAAACTCAATTTATAACCTAATCCTCGATACTTAATACCTTGATAATTCACATTGCACATATAAAGACTCGGTAAGTAGATCACATAGCACGTACTTCACATAGCAGATACGACTCACATATAAAATAGCACTCAAAGTATTTTTAGAATATTTAAAAATATTTTTAAAGCACTTAAAAGAATTTTAGAAGATTTAATTAACCCTTTTTGAATTAAAAAAATCGATAATAAACCCTCCGGGTAATTATTGAATCCCCAAAATATTTTAATAAATATTTAATCCGGGTTTATAAATAATTTTAGAATTTTAAAACTATTTTTATCACTCCCAGATTATTTTTAGGATTTAAAACAATTACTTTCTATTTTTAAATCATTTTTAAACAGAAAATTGATTAATTTAAAATTAAATAATCCTAATTAAATTAATTAAAATCAACTAATAATTAATTAATAAAATTATTCAATAAATAATTAAATTTATCAAATAATTAAATTAATTAAATCATTATTTGAAATTAATTAGTATAATTAAAAGTATTTAATTCTTAATTATTTTTGAATTAAAAGTAAATAATAAAATAATTTTTAAAATTAAAAACAGAATTCAGAAATAGATTTTGAATTTCCAAAATATTTTCAGAAAATAATTTTATGAATTTTATAATTAAATTCAGAATTATTTAAAAGATTTTTAAAAGTAAATTAAATTAAATACAAGTAAAATAATTTTTTTTTTTTAAAACCCACGTCTTCTTCACCAGACCCCCCCCCCCCATTTCCTATTCATGCTGGCCGGAGTAAATCCGGCCACACTCCGGCGAGGCCAAAATCAACTCCGTTTCTCATATTTTTAGATTGCAATAAGTTCCAAATCAAACCAGTAATCAAACCATAAAAACAAACGCAGAAATCGGCCAACCAATCGCCGATTCCGGCCAAAAACGAAGCTCTCCGGCGAGCTTCAACCATTTTCCGACGAACACGAAATCGTACACCAAATCACTCGTTCTATATCCGAAAATGAAGCTAAGAACACGTATAATATAACCCCTAACACCTCTAACACGAACAATTAACAGATATTACGAACGAATTGATTAAAGAAACTAAATAAACTTAAAACTCGAATATCACAATCCGGCAATATAATGATACAATTGACCACATAAATCGACTCCAAATGATCATATAAAGCTATATCAATCACCAAAACAACCGGAAAATTACTCAATCAAAAAGTACTAAATTAGGCTCAAGAACCCTAATTTTCGAATTGCTTAAACTAGCAATAGAACAATGAAATTGAACATATAACTGGACTCCTGGAATCAATATAAAGCTATACAAACCATCAATTCAACCGGAAAATCAAAGAATCAAAAAGCCCCAAATTCTAACATGAACCCTAGTTTTGCAGAATTAAAGAAAAATTGATATAAAATCGAAAATTTACCCTCTGATAAAATTGATTGTAGATTATGAAACTAGAGATCAAGAGCTTTGATTCGAGTATAAGAACAACAAAATCCGATATAAGAAACACTTTCAAATTCAGCTTTGATCCTCAAGAACAGGAGAGAAAAAATATTTATTTTTATATTTATCTATATATATAAAAACTGATTTTTATGAATTTTTAATAAATAAAAAAAAATCTGATTGCTATTTATATAATTCAAAAATTAATAACCAAAAAATATTTTTAACCCCTAATTAAAACTATTAAGCCTTGAAAATAATTTTTATGGGATAAAAATGTAAAAATTTCATTTTTAAACAAATATAATATAAATGCCAAAATTCTCCAAAAATTATGAATTTTACAAAAATTACAAAATAATGCATTTTTAAATATCCTATCATTATATAAAAATAATTTTATCAAAAAGAGGGCCTCGAATTCAATACAGGGGCTGGATCCGGAAATTAAAATACGAAATAACTGTATTTTAAAAATATAAAAATTACATAAAAATAAGTCACATAACACGTATGGGATAATTTTCCTATTTAATAAAAATCATAACGCGTTTAAATGCATTAAAAATAAACTAACACAGTAAATTAAACTAAAAATATATTTTAATATAATAAATTACAGATAATTTTCCCTGATTGATCAAAAATATAAAATACAAAATTTTCAAATATTGTCATAATGCACCAAAATATTAATGGGGCACGGATAAGATACCGGGTAAAATTTTAGTATGAGAAAAATATAGTTTTGATCCTTAAAATTCTAAAATAATCTCAAGTTACCAAAAATGTGAAAATATTAAATTTTAAACATTTTAATAATTTATACAAATAAAACTTTTGTACACGGGTAGAATATCGGGTATAATTTTTGTACCAATAAAATACCAACTCGATCCATAAAATTTTAAAACAAACCTAATTTATCACTTTTGATAAAAATATAAATTTTTAATAAAATAAACATTTTTACTAACACAGACAGTACCAAATACAGTCCACCCGAATAACCTATTAACAATTAAACACATAACTGCATTCAAATTAAAATTAAATATTCACAATCTTATTATTCCTTTACGGAAAACCAATAAAATATTTAAGTAATAATAATAATAATAAAACCGGAAAAAAATCGGGGTTGTTACATCATCTATGAGCATCAAATCACCACATTGAGTCAAGAGAAATCCATATCTCTCTGGCTTATGGCGAATTCTACCAGATCTACGAACAACCTGTGTTTGTTGAGCATTATTATCATCCTGCTCTTGTTCCACTTCAGGTTCAATGTTGTTTTGTGATTCTCGATCTTCATCGAGATCTATAGTTCTCCCACTGTTTCTTTTGGAAACAAAATCTCTTTCCATGAAGACAGCATCTCGAGCAATAAACACTTTTTGCTCAGAAGGACTATAAAAATAATACGCCTTTGTTTCTTTAGGGTATCCCACAAAATTGCACTCTTCGGATTTAGGTCCAAGCTTGTCAGATACTTGACATTTCACAAACGCCTTGCATCCCCAAACTTTCATAAAGCTCATGCCTTACCGTTTCTCCTCCCATATCTCATATGGAGTCTTTTGAACCTTCTTAGTAGGAACACGGTTAAGTGTAAAAGCCGCTGTTTCTAGAGCATAACCCTAGAAACTTATTGGAAGATCTACATGACTCATCATCGATCGCACCATGTCCAATAAGGTGCGATTTCTCCTCTCTGAAACTCCATTCCATTGAGGTGTACCTGACGGAGTGAGTTGTGATACAATACCACACTCCTTTAAATACTCTTTAAATTCAGTGCTTAAGTATTCACCCCCACGATCGGATCGTAAGATCTTAATACTTGCACCACCGCCAATTTGCTTCTCTACTTCAGCCTTGTATTCTTTGAACTTTTCAAAAGAATCGGATTTGTTCTTCATAAGATATACATATCCATATCTACTGAAATCATCAGTAAATGTTATGAAGTAGTAGTATCCTCCTCTAGCCATCACACGCATTGGGCCACATACATCACTATGTATTTGCTCGAGACGTTGAGTGGCCCTTTGACCTTTACCAGTGAAAGGGGCTTTAGTCATCTTACCAAGCAAACAAGATTCGCATTCTTGGTATGATTCAAAATCAAACTTATCCAAATATCCATCCTTATGTAATTTGGATATGCGTTTCTCATTTATATGGCCTAGACGACAATGCCAGAGGTATGTTTTATTTGAGTCATTAACTTTAAGTCGTTTGTTTTCTATATTACAGACAGGATTATCTAAATCAAGAACATATAAACCATTAAACAAATGCGCAACACCATAGGTTAAATCATTCAAAGCAAAAGAGCAACTGTTGTTCTTTATTGTAAACGAAAAACCTTTCTTGTCCAAACAAGAAACAGAAATAATGTTTCTGCGAATCGCAGGCACGTAAAAACAGTCTTCAAGTTCTAAAACAAGCCCAGAGGGCAAAGATAAATAATAAGTTCCTACAGCTAAAGCAGCAACTCTTGCGCCATTGCCTACTCGTAGGTCCACTTCTCCCTTAGCCAAAGTCCTACTTCTCTGCAGTTCCTGCACATTTATACAAATGTGAGAAGCACATCAAGTATCCAATACCCAAGATGTAGAAGTAGACAGATTGACTTCTATAACATAAATACCTGATCCAGAAATCTGAACAACCTTCATTTTCTTCAGATCCTCCAAGTAAACAGGACAGTTTCTCTTCCAGTGACCAGTTTTCTTACAGTAGTGACATTCACCCTTAGCAACCCCACCTTTAAGCTTTAAAGCATGTTTGGGACCTGACTTTGGGTTGGGTGTAGAATCAGATCCAGTCTTCTTCTTACCCTTCCACTTGCCTTTCCCCTTGGCCTTACCTTTATTGCCCACCATCAGTATGGGAGTAGGTTCAGCTGTCTTCATGTTGGTCTCATATGTTCTCAACATATGCAACAATTCAGTAGGTGTTTTGTCAAATTCATTCATATTGTAGTTCACAACAAACTGGGTGAATTTGTTATTCAAAGAATTCATGATTAGGTCAATACCAGTTTCCGTAGCAATCGGGAAACCCAAAGTAGCAAGGTACTCAATGTAACCAATAATCTTCAGAACATGTGGGCCAACTGGTTCACTTGCCCCTTGTTTGCAATTAAAGAGTGACTTACTCGTGTTGAACCTTTCTTGACGACTTTGGCTTGCAAACATGCTTTGCAAGTGCTCATTGATAGTATATGCATCCATATGCACATGCTGTCTTTGAAGCTCAGCACTCATAGTTGCCAACATCATTCTCATCCCTTGCGTGGGCCGCTATTTCCTCAGCAGTAGCGCCCTCGGGAAGGGGACCTGGCGGAGGGATATCAATGCAATGAAGCTTACGCTCCTGCCTGAGGACAATCCTCAAATTCCTCTACCAGTCTAGGAAGTTGTTTCCTCCTGTCAGCTTGTCCTTCTCAAGGACTGATCGTACGGATAGTGTGTTTGTGTTGTTTGCCATTATTTAGTATCTACAATGATAAAAGCACATAATAAACATTAGATTGTCTGAATTTATAAATTATTATGTTCAAATGATTATGATATATATTCATAATATATCTCCCACTATTTTTATCAAATCAATAGCCCTTACTATTAATTCGGAAAGTATATCACATAAATCTTTCTAGTGAGCCAAGATCTATATTTCGTCATGTCCTAAGTCAACCACTGGTAGTCCTTAAAACATGATTATTTAGGTAGACAACAGTTGTCAATTATATCATATATAATTCTTGGATAGTTTGGTGATCAACGATTGATCTTATCTATCAAATAGATTTTCAACCAAACTCTATGCTTCTAAGTTCATAATAGTTGAATATAACCTTTTATTTCCACCATATTATGACGACTCAGTTAAGTTAGACCCAATGATACAACAGCCGAATATAACCCGATTCTGACAAAATCTCCCCATATCGAAATAATTGAAAATTCGTATTTAATTCCGTGTTTCATAAACACAGAAATCTCATGATCGTTATGTTAAATTTTAAAATCTCGAATCGTTACAGATTTTAACTTGTTTAAGCAGGCATGGCATGGGTGATGTATCTAATACATACATGATTAATCTAATCAAACATGCATCTTTATCTCTACACATACATTATATATATCGCATACATTCATATATATGTAAAGTGCAGTAAGTAAACGTGCTTGGTTATGGCCTTTATCCTAAATGATCCTTTTCAAGCTAATGAAAAGAATCAAGGTCAATCTATGGTGGATAAATATAAATACAATTACAAGTCTTCATTCTTCTCTTTCTCCTTGGTTGCTTCTCCTCATTGATCGTCCTTCAATCTTCAAGTACATTACATTGAATAATTGAATACAACCTATACTAATGTACTTACATAATAAAACTCGAGTTACATTCGAGGTTAAACAATTACAAGAATGAAAAAAACGACATGCAAGTAGTATTTATAAAACCACAAACCATTAAACTAAGGGTCTTAAGGCCATAACCAGCACCATGCTCAAATAAACAATTAAGAACATATAAACAAACACTGCAGGGGTCCCGGGGCGGCAGCCCCCGGGCGGGGTCCGGGGCGGTAGCCCCGGGCGGGGTCTAGGGGCGACAACCCCTGGCGGTGGTCGAGCTTTTGACTCGGGATTTTTTTAACTCCAGAAGACTTGTCCTCTTAAGAAATCATCAATTTCTTAACAAAAGATCATATCTTTTAGCCTCTGCCGCCACTGCATCATATACAGTTCTGGAAGCATGTATCATATACATTCAAATCGTATCCCAGTTTACAGATCGTGTCCATACACAATCTGTCCAACAGTTTATATCACTATATAAACCTGACAACATGCATAACATACAAAAATCGTATACTTATCAGTCATGACAGATTTTAAACATGCTTGTATCATTATATCATAATATTCAACATTACAGAATCATATATGAACGACATAACATATTATAATCGGCATATCTCATAACTGTTTCATGGCAGATTCATATAACATGCATACATGCATCGAATACAGTAAATACGTAACCAAATCAGCCCCTTATACACGTAGCTCTGATGCCATTGTTGGGTTTCGAGGCATAAAATGCAGTGGATAAATGTAAATAAAACAATAAAAAATCGAAACAATTACACAAAATCAAATTAAAAAATGGTAAGAAAACATAATCAGTAAAACAATTACATGCCTATATGTATATAAATAAACTATTAACCATTATACAAGAGATAAATATAACAATTACATCAAAATTGAATGGCTGTATGAGTTCATCGATTTTTAAAATGAATTTTTTATCCTAACAAATTTAATTAAAATTTTTTTTATTAAAAATTCAATATAGTAGAAGGATGACTATGCACTAGAGATGCACAAAACGTCCTGGCCTAGCCTGATTCGTTCAAAGCATAGTCTCGAAAAGCCCGATCTAGAAAAGCTCGCCCCGAATCGGGTTTAGGGCCTTCAACGGGTCCTATTTTTTTAACCAAAGCTCGGCCCGGCTCGGGATGGCAGAAGCCCATGCCTAACACGATCTTTTGAAAAGCCCGGGCTTAGGCCAGAACTGGATGAAAGGCCGATTTAAGCCCTGGTAAAATAGAATTTTATAATATATTTTGCATATATATATGTATGTATTTACACTTGTTACAAATAAAAATACTTTAAACATAAATATATTTACATGTTTATGACTAAAAATATTATTTATACACTTTGGTTTTGGTTTATGTATGAATCAAACGTATATCAAGTATATGGATAATCGATTGATTAATCATTCAATCAATAAACGAATGAATAATTATTGATATTCATGTTGTTGGACCATTAAGTATATACATTACAGATTTTAATATTTAGTTTGTATTAATAATTACTCCCTACCTTCTATAATAAACATCCTAATTTTTTTCAAGTCTCTGGTACACATTTCCACGCATAAAAAATAAAGTTGTATGTAATATTTTTTCGAGTTTTTTGTTTTGTATAAAAATTTGAACATTCTACTTTAATACAAAAAAAATGAGAAAATTATATCTACAAATATGTTTTTAATATGCATGGAAATGCTTGTCATATTTGAAAAAAATTGGGACGTTTATTTTGGGGCAGAAAGAGTATTATTAATTACTTGACAACTGGTGGGAATTTTGTGGAAGGAGCGGAGCGAGGACACTGCGTTTTGCATGGTAACGGATTCAGGAAAAGATTGATGTTTATGTCGATCCGGTGGATGCTAATAAGTTTTTTTAAGAATAATTCGAGGCGTTTTGTTCCGTTTATTGAACAATGACTTGATATTGTGATGAAATTTCCGTGTGAGGGGGGTTCGAGAAATTTAGGTTTGAAAGATAAGAGTGGGTTTGGACAATATAGACAATTAATGCTAAATATTATGGTATTTGGAGTCGTTTATTAAGGTTTGTGTGAATATGTGTCCTATGTGTTGTGATCCGTCATCTAGATTGGCTCCACTTAATAGTCGTCTAGATGGCTCCACTTAATAATATGAAGAAGTTTGAGTCTACGGAGATGATTTATGTGCCTGAGACTTTAAGTTTGAGGACAATGTGTACTTCTTGAGAGAATAAGTTTGAGTGTAGTAACAGATTTTATAAGTCAATAATAAAATATGTAAGTTCTTCATATTGTGTTTACTGTCCTGCAAAAAGTTATACAATTATTTCAATTTTCCTTCTACAGTTGACTTATATATGGGTAACCCTTGTGACCAACCCCCAGATTGGAATTCTGAGTTGAACCTAGTACCGGGAGTGTCATGGTACTATAAAATGATCAATAATCTAACATGCTTTATATGAAAGTTGAACTTAGATCCAGGATCTCGGAGATTTATATTAGACCTTAAACAATCCAAAAATTGTTATAAAATACAACAAAGTATACCAATTTTTACAACTCTTCAAAATTATTAAAATTTTGATCACCACCAAATTCCAGTTAAATTTGTATAGATAGAATATTCCAATATTTTAATGACATTTTAAAGTCTTGTCTGGGTACTACTGTTTTTTTGTAAAAAAAAAAATCAATCAAATATTCTCAAACAATAAGAATGTTTTTTCATTTGATTTAACAAGCTAGATTTTTAATAAATTGTTTAAAATACTTATTTAGTACATTCTATGAAATCTTGAATATTTCCAAGAAATCTTCTTAAAAATATAACGCTCACCTAAAAAACGTTTTGAAAATGAAACGTATATCTTTTTGTCAAAAAATAGAAACAAACAAATCTTAGGTGAGCGTTTCGGAAATGAAACATATATCTTTTTGTCAAAAAAGTAGAAACAAACGAATGTTAAATCTATCTATAGTACCATACAGCTTATATACAACTCATCTCTGTATTTCTTTTATAAAATTAAGTGACAGAAGTCAATGTAGATCACCTCAATAGTTTTTCCCATAAGGATTAGAAAAAGAGTGCTCTGGACTTATGGCGACTGATTTTGAAAATTTGCAACACTCTTTATCGAGTTATCTAGAGGAACTGAAATCTGAAGTTGAGTTGATTGAAGAAAATCTTGGAAAGATTCCTTTGGAGTTGTTAGGTTCAGCGACACAAGCTGCTTTCAAAACTCTGAACATCCTTCGGAGCTGGAGAGAACATGGTTCAAAGCAACACTTCGATGACGTCTTGGTTGGGGGGATTGATTCGGAAGATTGGGTTCATGATCAGAAAATATCTGGGAACATCAAGCCTGCAGAACTGATTGAAAGTAATGGGAATAGTATTTGCGGAACACTTAGTAATAGTGATTCTCGGGGCCAAGCGGGAACAAATTGCAGGGACATGAGGGATTAGAGTCTCTCACATGCTTCGGGTGACAATCTTTGAAGCGAATTCGGTTCTGAAGATTGAAGTCTCTTACATACTTTAGGTGACAAATCTATGTTTATTATGAAGTTGTGTCTTTACGTTCCATATTTTTGTCAACCGTCATTTCTCTCTTGTATCTAGAACTCTTCTAGTTTCTTTTATGTTATGTTGGATACATAAAATTAAAGCTTACAAATGTTCGCACTTTAATGTCCATGTCATTTCGTGTACTAAAAATTTGTTTGTCCGGTGATGCAGTTAGTTTTGTTTTGGTTAATTTTGCTACACATCAGACTTATATTTTTGATGCAATTTTGGATAATAACCCTTATGTATAATATGTCTCACTTGTTATAAGTTAGTCTTATGAAAAATGCGTAAATTCAAAATAAATTAATAGATAAGCCAGCTTTTTAACCGATAAAAAATTAATAAAGTACCAATCCAACTTGAATCATATGAAAAAGTGAATTTCAACAACGAAAAAAATTGACATTTAAAATTTAAAACATCTATTAAGCCAAATATGAACAATATAGAACAAATAATTTACTTTATAACAAAAATTGTCATCTCATACTGGTAATATTCTATCGTAAAAGCATGATAATAAATGAGGTAAGTTACTAGATAAAAACATCCTCCAAAATTATAATATTTTTGAAATTTGGTTTACAAATAGATTTTTTAACATAATAACCCGACAAATTTGTAACAACCCGAAATTCGAACTACTATTTTCAATTAAAAAATTTACATAAAATAGATTTTTTATTCAAATAAATCAAAATTTAAATGAAACAATAAGACTCTTCCACTGATACATCTAAATCAACTAACACAAAAATTCAAAAAATTCACATTTTTATTCGATTCAAAACTTAATAACCACAAATATTAGAAAAAGGTGAGCGATAGTGCAGCAAGTAGCAAGTTGATCAACAAATGTTCTCAAAAATCAATGGGTGTTTTAATATAATATTTTTCAAAAACAATAATAAGTTTGTGAAATATTTACGAAAACAAATCCAACGCAAAGTTATATTCTACAAATCCAGAATTTAAAACAGAAATAAAACTTTATAAATAATTTTAAACAGATCAGTAATCTTATAAATACCACAGTTTTGATTTACGGTCACAATTTGCCAGTTATCGTCATCTTATTCTTATTCTTATTTTTATTTGCCACACTTTTCAAGTGATCGGCATCTAAAGTTCAATTACGTGTCCGTAATAGGTACAACATCTAAATTAAACACTTGTGCGTCAGCTAACGATATATAAGACTAATATTTTTCATGCTACTTTGGATAATAACACATATATGTCATATGTCACACGGGTTATAATTTAGTCTTATAAAATGCGCAAATTCAAAATAAATTAATGGATAAACCAACTTTTTAACCAATAAAAATTACTAAAATCCCAATCCAACTTGTATCATACGAAAAAGCGAATTCTAACTATGAAAAAAAAAATTGACATTTAAAATTCAAAACATCTATTAAGCCAAATATGAACATATACAGAACAAATAATTTACTGTATAACAAAAATTGTCAACTTATACTGGTAATATTCTGTCATAAAAGCATGATAATAAATGAGGTAAGTCATTGGACAAAAATACCCTTAAAAATTTATAATATGTTGAAATTTGGTTTGTAAATAGATTAACATATTAACCCGAAAAATTTGTAACAACCCGAAATTCGAACTATTATTTCTAATTACAAAACTTACATAAAAGATATTCTTTAAGCAAATAAACCAAAATTTACGAAAATTAAATGCATCAGTCAAATTCAATATTCCAAAATCATAAAATCGGAGACGCGGTTTCATAAATCCAATATTCAATGTTTAATAAAGTACTAAAAGGTTATTCAAATGAAACGAAAAGACTCTTTCAGTAAATGCATCTAAATTAGCTAGCACGAAAATTCACATATTTATTCGATCCAAAGCTTAATAACCTGAAATATTAGGGTGAGCTATAGTTCAGCAAGTAACAATTTGACCAACAAATATTCTCAAAAATTGATGGGTGTTTTTGTAACATTCGAGAAATTTTTAATATTATTATTATTTTTAAAATATTTTTGAATATGAACTAGTGCTAAAAAGAATGATATGAATTTTCCAACCGGGCCTGTACTTTTTTTTTCCTATAATGAGTGAATATTTGTCATTTTTTTGGTCATTTTTTTTATTAATCTTTAATGTGTACATGTGTATTATAATGTGTCATCCGTTGGTATCTATTTATTTATATAATATTATGCAAATTGTATGGTATGTACTAGCATGTAATATTAAGATTAATATTTAAAATTAGTTATTTTAATAATTTTCTTAAAATACATTAACATAGATGCATGTACAGAAAATGCAATGATATGTAAATTGCGTAACTTACGTCCATTTAATATGTTTAATAATTAGAAATTGAATCGGCCTACTAATTAGCCTAATAATGAACACTACAAGAAAAACGACCTTTTCCTACCGTCAAATCGGTAGGAAAAGGCCTAAAATCGGTAGGAAATGCCGTATTTCCTACCGGCCCCGTGCGGTAGGAAATGCTTAAGTGGGAAATGATTTTGGTAGGAAATGATATTGACTGGGTCAACATGGGTCCCACATGATGACGTGGCATGCCACATGGCGGGGACCCGTATGCCAACTTGGACGATGATGTGGCGACATGTCAGATGCCATGTCATATGCCACGTGGGCGGGCCCCGCACACATCATCAGCCATGTCAGCTACTGACGTGAAAATTGTAGCAAGTGCAGAGCCATTTAAAAAGATTGATCTTGACTCCCGTACGGTTCGATCGTTGAAATTTTATTTCAAAATAATCGAATCAAGAATCCGAAACGAAAGCTAGTTTAGGGGGTTAAAGTAAAAAATAAAATAAAATTAGTGAATCTAGTGTGACATGCATCACAAAAATAGTGAGTATTAATATTTGCGTTTTTATGTATTTTAATTCGAATTTTATCTTTTTTCCTATTTTTTATTTAAATTTTTAATGTAATTCATAAATTTTTATTTTTATTTAGTAGATAAGATTTTAATTTTTTGCACAGCTCATTTCCTACCACTCATCGGTAGGAAATGTCCACCGACACGTCAACCAATCAGAAGCCGCCAAGTAGACATTTGCTGGTGAATAGCCGAGGCATTTCCTACCGCCAACACGCGGTAGGAAATGCTACACATAAAGCTGCACTGCCACATGGCACTCGGGGCACACAACACTCATTTCCTACCGATGTCGGTAGGAAATGTGTCACTCATTTCCAACCGTAGTGAGACGGTAGGAAATGGTATGAGTGAAACGACGTCGTTTCATTGCGGCCGGACATTGACGTGGCCTTGCGGGTCCCACTCGACTTATTTCCTACTAACTTCGGTAAGAAATGTGGAGGCATTTCCTACCGGCTATGGGTCCGGTAGGAAATAGTCGTTTGACTTGAAAAACGGTAGGAAATGCGTCGGTAGGAAATAAATGGTAGGAAAAGGCCGTTTTTCTTGTAGTGGAAGACATTTAGTGGTGACAAGCAAAATTGAATGTTTTATGGTCTATTCACTTGTGCAAGAGGAGGGGGTCTCGACTGATCATCTGATATCAAACATCCATTTGTATACATCTTATGTAGATATTGTCATCTTCTTATTTTTACCACCCACCCAAATATTGTCAGATATGTATGCATATAAACACTACACTGCCTAGTTTATCCAAAATTAACATGCATATATATATATATATATATATATATATATATATATTAGTTCCACAGTCTTCTGATTGTTTATTTTCTCACTTGTTTTGAAGAAATCATTGAATCTACTTTGCTATGGATAGAACTTTATGGGTATAATTGGGTTTACTATATAAATTTTATGGTTTTGTTTGTGTGGCCGAGAGAACTTTTAATACGTTGATGCTTCCATTTGTGGATTTGATGAGGACAAACAGATTGAGTTGGTGATCAAGTCAAATTCCACTTCTGGGATTTGGCAATCAGTGCTTATAAAAAATGGAAAGAATTACTAGAGATTTCAGTTTGGTTACGAATCATTTTATCATAAGTGTGGAAGTAAGTTTTCTATCCGAACTTTTCATTGTTTTAAAAATTATATTTATATGTTTTAAATTCTGAAATTTTATTTTATGTGATTTTCTCTATTTATTGATACAAAAATTTGGGCCAATTGCTATTATTTTGAAGATTATGATTTTAGATTTTAGAAAAAATATGAGCTTTGAGACCCCAATTTAGTCTATGATCTGAACCTTTAGTATCTATGCATAGTTCTAGAACTAAATTCTGTACCTCTCTAGGGCGTACTTATGTGCAACTTCTGATACCTTAGTGAGGGACGCAATACGAAATTCTGGACCGCGTCACCGGTTTATAGTGACTTCTGAATTTCTGGACCGTGTCACCGGTTTATAGTGACTTCTGAACTTCTGGACCGCGTCACCGGTTTATAGTGACTTCTGAACTTCTGGACCGCGTCACCGGTTTATAGTGACTTCTCAACTTCTGGACCGTATCACCGGTTTATAGTGACTTCTGAACTTCTGAACCGTGTCACCGGTTTGTAGTGACCTTAGTTAGACTGGTGGTTAAAAAGTTTTATTGTGTAAGTTATGAATTTTTTTAAATATTATTGTATTTATATTATTTTTTTGTTATCGGATTTGACCCGCTGGTTTGTTTAGTTAGTTTGCTGGATGGGTTTGCTAGCTCACTCTTTTAATATTTCAGGTTTTGTTCGGTTCGTTGGATTTGCGGGGAGCTTTTAGTTGGATTTTTTTGTAGATCGTGCCAATTTTTTTTTGGATAGCTGAGCTTACGTGTTATGTGACTTAACTTGTAATAGAATTGTAATAGTTTCGGTTAGAATTTTCGAGATAAAATTTTGTATATTACTTTTGGCTCGAACTAACATTGCGTAAAACTGCGGGATGTTACAGTTTTAATATAACATTTTCCAAAAATAATAATAAGTTTGTAAAATATTTTAAAAAAAATCCGACTCAAAGTTATATTTTACAAATTCAGAATTTAAAACGGAAACAAAACTTTATAAATAATTTTAAATAGAACAGAAGTCTTAGAAATACCACAGTTTTGATCTACGGCCACACTTTATTAGTGATCGTCATCTTATTCTTATTCTTATTCGCCACACTTTGCTAATGACCGTCATCTAAAGTTCAATTATGTGCCCTTAATAGGTATATAAAGTTTTACACTTGTGCACCTGCTAAGAATATCTTTGACTAGTTTCAGAAGTATTGGGTAATTAAGAACGGGTTCAAAATATAGAGACTGGATTTCTAAAATTCAAAAATTAATATTTATTTCACATTTCTAAACAATATCTTATATGAAAATCGAAAGTTACAATATCAAAATGTCATTTCCAAAATGAAGATAGGTCAAAAAGTATTTATCTCAAAATCGATGCTAAATATTGAAAAATATTGCACAAACAAATCCTAAAATTTAATAATAAAACATGAAATAATTAATCATATATTCTACAACAAATTTACATAAGCACAGAGACTTACTGCTCATTTGGGTTAACTTAAAAAATGTTACTTATCGCTTAAATTGCAACTTATTTTCTTTAAGTGAAAAGTGATAATTTTAAATTGAATGCATATGTTTGGCTAATTTTACTTTAAAGTGAATTTATTCCAAAAAATTTACAATTCAGCTGTGATGAATCTCTGAATTGAAATTCTGAGATTAATCCAGGACCGAGAGTGTCATAATATTTTAAAATGATCACTAGTCTACTATGCTTTATATGAAATTAAACTTAAATCTAGACTATCGAAGATTTATATTTGATCTCAAATCATCCTAAAATCTAACAAAATAGAATTATTAAATTTTTTATTACCACCATATTTTAAAACCTTTTGTATATATTGAATATTCCAAAATTTCAATGACATTTTAAAGTCTTGCCCGAATACATCAATTTATTTATTTTTTGAAAAAATAAAATATCTTCAAACTGTAAGAATACTTTTTAATTTTATTAAACAACCTATATTTTCAAAAAATTGCTTGGAATCCTAATTTAGTACATTTTATAAAATCCAAAATATTTCCATAGAATCTTAATTAACTATAATGTTTACCTAGAAACTGTTTTGAAAATGAAACGTATATCTTTTTGTCACAAAGTACAAAAAGACAAATCTTGAATTTATCTATAGTAATATACAAATCATTTCTTTGAAATTTCCGTAAAATTAAGGAACCAAGTCAAAATTTATCATAGTTTCCGCATAATGATCTTATATCTCTATACGATCTTCGTAAATTTCTGTTTCCTATATATACATAAACAACAAAATAAAATTCATAAGAATGCTTTTTAGTTTAATTTAACAACCTAGATTTCAATAAATTGCTTGTAATCCTAATTTAATACAATCTATGAAATCCATTATTTTCCTACAGAATTTTAATTAAATATAACGCTCACCTAAAAACTGTTTTGAAAATGAAACATACATTTTTGTCAAAAAGCAGGAAAAGACGAATTTTAAATTTATTTATAATACTGTACGTACAAATCATCTCTTAGAAACTTTTATGAAATTGAGGATTTAAATCAAAATTAATCACCTCAATAATTCCGCCTAAATATCATAACGGTTTTATTATCTATATATGACCTCCATAGATTTCTATTTCTAATATATACGTACCCAACGTAATAAAATTCATAAAATGCTTTTTAATTTAATTTAACAACACATATTTTCAATAAATTTCTTGCAAACCTAATTTAATACATTCTATGAAATTCATTATGTTCCTACAAAATCTTAATTAGGTATAATGCTCACCTAAAAACAGTTTTGTAAGTAAAACATACATTTTTATCAAAAAGTAGAAAAGGACGAATCTTAAATTTATCTATAATAGTGTACAACTCATACCAAAATTAATGGGTGAGTGCCCAAAATACCCATTTTTCAATAACATTTGACCAAAATACCCATATTGAATAAATAGTGCCCTAAATACCCACCAGATACTCCACTGTCAGAGGAGTATCAGGATGATACGCCAATGTCATAGGAGTATCAGGGTTGATACTCCTTACCCAGTGTATCAGGGTGACACTTCACTGGATAAGAAGTATCACTCCTGATACTCCACTAGGTAAGGAGTATCACCCCTGATACTCATTCCTGATACTTTCCACTGGGTAGTATCACACGTGATACTCCTAGGTAAGGAGTATCACAATTGATACTCCAGTAGGTATGGAGTATCTGACATGTGTAAGCATTTTGGACAGTTGTTTTTGAAAATAGGTATTTTGGCCAAATACACATCCCAAAATGGGTATTTTGGGCATTCTTTCCGTTTTTATAAAGGATAGTATCTTTAGTTGAAAGTGAACGTCTTTTAAATAAAAAAGGCAATTAATTAATTATTATTAATTACATTATTTTATTATTGTTTTTTAATAATTAGATAACCAAACCGAAAACCAAGCCGACAAATTTTCAATCTTTGGGCTTTAATATAATAGTATAGATAGTATAGATATCTAAATCATCGTCAAATATTGTATTTTGATTCATATCGGAAAATTTAAATTCAGTTATATGTGACACTTTGAATAATTTTTTTAATTTCGGTATACTTTGTTTTAAGATTTTTATTCCGTCGTTTACGTGTATATATAGGAAATAGAAATCTATGGAGGTCATGTAGAGATAATAGAAATCTATTGAGGTGATTAATTTGTAAAGAATGCTCAAAATACCCTTTTTGGGGTGTGTATTTGCCCAAAATACCTATTTTCAGAAACAACTGCCCAAAATACCTACAAATGTCAAATACTGCTTACCCAGTGGAGTATCAGCTGTGATACTCCTTACTCAATGGAGTATCACGTGTGATACTCCATACCCAGTGGAGAGTATCAGGAGTGAGTATCAGGGATGATACTGCTTACCCAGTGGAGTATCACCCTAATACTTTATTGGTGGTGACGTATCATCCAGATACTCCTATGACATTGGCGTATCATCCTGATACTCCTTTGACAGTGGAGTATCTGGTGGGTATTTAGGGCACTATTTATTCAATATGGGTATTTTGGTCAGGTGTTATTGAAAAATGGGTATTTTGGGCACTCACCCTTTATATAAATTATATAAATATAAATTAAAATAATTATTGGAAATAATAATTATATAAAAATATAATTATAACATGTAATAAAAAATTTACATATCAAAAGAAACCCGTGCATCGCACGGGTTATAATCTAGTACTATAATATGCGAAATATGGTATAATTTGTAGTTTGATTAACCCCTATTTTTGGTTACCCTTGATAAGTGCATATTTTTGCATATTTTTATTACTTATTTGCTACTTGAACTCGTATTTTAATAAACTTATTTTGTTGCATTTCAGGAAATTCGAGAAAAATGAAGAAATGGCAAAATAAAGAAATAAAGTGCGAAGAAGGGCAAAAGAGAAAGAAAAGGGACTAAAGTGAAAGAAGGAAAAAGAGCTAGGATTTTGGAGCAATTAGGGAAATTGCAAACACACCCCCAAAACCCTAATTTTTACCTATAAATACCCCCCCTTCATTTGTAAACAAGACATCTTACACACAAAACACCTACATCTTAGTTTTATTTTGCTTACCCTAAATTTAATTGTAGCCTCCATCCGTATTTTTTTGTAATTGTTATTTTTGTTGTAAGCACTTCTCTCATTTTAATACAAGTTTTGTTTTCATTATTTTCGTAAATCCGATTAGTAGACAAAGTAGCGAAATGCTATCCACACGAGGTTGAAAATAACGATTCTAATTTCTTGTTCGTATTTAATATTTATAGTTTTTCCCCTTTAAATCTCAATTTTATTGTGGGGTTTATAATTTTATTTTGTCCAGATAAAAAAAACAAAAAAAAAATATTAGTATCTTAATTAATTTCCAGTATATTATTTTCAGTCTCATTTCTGTTTAATTCGAAGCATAATTGTATCCCCTGTTTTCTAGTTTCCAAACCCAGCAGCCTTGTTTTATTTCTTCTTCTTTGATACACCCAACCCATTTACTCTCCACCCCTCCTCTTCCTTCTTGTTTTCATTTTTGTTCCCCTTCCACTCAACACCACCGCACCTCCGCCATCTCCCCCTTTTCTTTACTCCCCTTTCTTCTCTTTTCGATTCAAACACACCAAACACAACCCTCTCTTCTCCTTTTCTTTATTTTTAATTGATAACCCCCATTTCCCCAGGTTTGTTTGAGATTGGTTCGCGGGTTGTGTATCTACTGTTGCCGTCGAATTCAGTTTTGCCAATTTTCTGCGTTTTCCGAGTTGTTCGCTGTTATGTTTTTTTTCGTCGATATTTTCGTTGAGTTTCCATTTTAGTTTCGAGTCCTCGTGAGTTCGTGGCTGTGTTCGTTGGTTTTACGAGTTGCCGAGTTGTAGTTCGAGGTGTTGTGTCCTGAGTTAACTTGGTTCTTCTTTGTTTTCTGTGTTTGCCGAGTCGCGTGACTGTCTTCCAAGTTACTGAGTCGTTGCTGAGTTAACCTTAGTTTTGTTTACTTAGTTTGTATTATCGTTTACTGGGTTTTGCTGTACTTCACTGCGTAGTCGTGTTATAGTTTTAATCCTGGATCATTAAGTTTGTGAGTCGACTCGTTTGTGGCCTGTTTTGTCGAGTTTTTGTTACCAAGTTAATTGCTGGGTTTCATTGAGTTCCAACCGATTGAACTCGGTCTTCTTTTCTTTTCGCTGAGTTACATTTGTGTTGTGGATGAGTCAATGAGTTCACTGGTTAAATAATATAGTTACTTGTTGAGTATGTTGGTTTGCAGTTTTGGTTTGCAATACGAATTGAATCGAAATTCTTATGTTGACTATGTTTTTGGCTAGCTCGATTTACGATTACACCATGTCGATTTTTCCCAAAATGTTTCTGTAAATAAAACTTAGTTAAATTCATGTTTTTATTTTTAAAATTTTTTAGAATAATTTAGTTTTAGAATAATTAGAATTAGGAATTAATTAATAAAATCCAAAATTTTCAAAATTGTTCTAGTTCGATTAAATTAAAAATTAAGATTTACAAAAATTATATAGTCCCTCTGGAACGAATCTTAAAATACTAAAACGAGATCGTGCGCTTGCGATAATTTAAATTCCTCATTTTTAGCACATCAAGTTTTTGGCGCCGCTGCCGGGGAACCAATAAATTTTTCGCTACTTAATTTTTAACTTTTCGGATTAGTTTTACTTGTCTTATTTTTGTCTCGTTTTTTTTAGGAAAGTTGGAATTTCGGGAAAATTCTCACGGAGCTTGGAAAAAATAAAATATTGGAAGCGTGCTTCGGTAACCCGTATTTCACTCTTTTTTTTTAGAAAATCACAGAAAAAATAAAAAATCAAAAAAATTCACAAAAAATTGAAAATTTAAAATCCAAAAAAATTAGCTAGTAAATACATAATTGTTGCATCATGCATTTAATCACTTAGGGCACATCATCTAGATTTTTATTTTCTTGTTTTTAATTTTGCGTACCTTATAAATTGTGGTGATCGTTGGAGGACCCAAAGGTACGTTAAATTTCTTCTTTTCTTTATTTAGAACACGTAGTTTAGAGCATCCGTAAGTGTTTATAATTTTTATATCTCGTTGTGTGCTACATCATTTTAATAAATTCTAAGGGCAAAACCACGTCACAAGATAAGGGGAGGGATTTCATCACTCTTTCCTTGGCCCAAAAACAATTTAATCCATTATTTTGCATACCAAGCCTTTAATAAAACTAATTAGACATTGGCCTCTAGGGATTTCGCGCTCAATTAGGAAGGTACCTAAAAAACGAAGTAATCAATAATTATTCCGACTCTTTGGTGTCTAGGCAAGCGAAAGCTTACCGGGCCAATTAGGATTTGGTGTCTAGGCCAGTGTTTAGCCTCTTGGAAATGCTTGCACCTACCTGGCCAAATCGGTCCGAATAAAATCTGATTTACCGAGTTTTTGGTGGTCCTTAAAGATAGGAGCAATGTCTAGTTTATTAAGGAACCCTAGGTATAAAATTTTTCTTTTGATTTTTCACCATTTCTTTTCTGTGTTTAAATCTTTCTCCGCACTTACTTGCTACGTGTTTCCTTTCGTGGTTTATGCGAACTACTTGGTTTAGGGATAATTCTGCGAGACTAGTGAGATCATTTGCGATTTCTTCCTCGTCTGATTCTGAATCTTTAAAAATTACCAAACCAATAGTAACCATGGCCATGTCTCTTAAGGACCGTTGCTATCCCACCCGTTCTGCTCAACCCTCATGTATCACTCTCCCCCGGTTAATGGTAATAATTTCGAAATCAAAGGTCATCAAATTAGCATGTTACCTAATTTTCGCGGGAGTGACGGTGAGGATCCTTATCTTTTTCTACATGAATTCGAGGAGGTTTGTGCTTTGCAAAAACTCCAACAACTTTTCGAGGACTCCATACGGCTTAGACTAATCAACTTCGCTCTAAAAGATAATGCTAAAAAATGGTTGTATAGTCTACCTGTCAATTCGATTTCCACGTGGGAGGGTTTCGTAGTCATCTTTCTAAAAAAATTCTTTCCAAGCCATAAGACTACGAAACTCACTAATGAGATTAATCAATTTCGTCAAAAACTCAACGAACCATTTTGGACGTGTTTTGACCGCTTTAAAAATCTTTTATCCCAATGTCCCCACCACGGAATCGAAAAATGGTGGCTCTGTAAGATTGTTTACGAGGCCTTAGATGGTTCAACAACCGCATTGTTGGAATCTATGTGCCAAGGGAAATTCATGGAGAAAGACGAGGATGAGGGATGGGAGTTTTTCGAAGAGTTCGCAGAAAAGAATATGTTATGGGAATCAACTAGGGAGCCCACTCGAGAACCCGAGAAATCAAACGATTCAATAGCTACCATGCATCAAAGAGGGCTACATCAAGTTGGTAACTCTATCGCGACCAAGGCTAAATTAGCCACTCTTACTCGACGTTTAGAAGCCTTAGAAACCAACGGGTCCCCCTCCCAAGTATCCATGTGCTCAAATTTTAACTCAACCAATCAAGGGATACAAAATCCTCAAGAATTTCAACAAGTCAATGCGATGTTCCAATTGGGTTCTCGAAATGATCCTTATGCACCTACTTATAACCCCGGTTGGAAAAATCACCCGAACTTTTCTTGGAATCAAGGTCAAGGTCAATAATCTCACCCCGCACAATTCCAAAATCAACCTCCTTCGTTCCAAAACTTCCAATCTCAACCGCCGATCTTTCATAAACCTCACGCGAATTCTTTTTCCCTTCAAAATCATGCTCCTTATTCGACTCAAGCTCCTTCCCACCCTCCCAGTTTTTCTGAGTCGGATAAGCGACTTACATCGTTGGAGAAAAGTCTCGATGCGCTTCTCAAATCCACCACTAATTTGGCTCAATTGCAACAAACTTTCATGCAAACCATGACTCAAGATAGGCAGATCTTAAATGCTAGCACCCAAGCCATATCTAATTTAGAGGTTCAAGTGAGCCAGTTAGCTAATGCCATCCATGAGCGTGAGAAGAATAAGTTTCCAAGTCAGCCCGAGGTCAACCCTAAGTTTCCTCTTAATCAAAGACCTCATGACAATGTGAATGCTGTAATTTCCCTAAGATCCGGAAAGAACGTTGATAACCGAGTAGGAGTCGAGTCCCCCGAAGTGGAAGAAGAAAAATCAAACGTTGCACCGACACCTATTCTCGATCCTTCTGATCAAACTCCGATTCCTGTCTCTTCACCTCCTTCTAGTCAGTCGTCTTCTTCGAGTGGAACAACCTCAGAGCCTGTTCCCAAAGAACAAGTCTATAAACCAAAGGCTCCTTACTTACTACGTCTCGTCTCTAATAAGCAAACTGCTCAATTAGACAAGATCTTAGAGGTTTTTAAGCAAGTTAAAGTCAACATTCCTCTTTTAGACGCGATTCAACAAATTCCCACTTATGCGAAATGTCTAAAAGATTTGTGCACTCATAAACGAACCACCCAAGTCCATAAGAAAGCCTTTTTGACCTCTCAAGTGAGCTTAATTCTTTCTAACCAGATTCCCGTGAAATAAAAGGACCCCGGTTGTCCCACAATTTCATGTGTCATAGGTAATTCTTTTGTGGACAAGGCGTTACTCGATTTAGGCGCCAGTGTGAACTTGCTTCCATTTTCTGTCTACCAAACCCTAGGGTTAGGAGAACTTCAAAAGACAAATGTTACCCTTCAATTAGCAGATAGATCAATCAAAATTCCTAAGGGGATCATCGAGGACGTGCTAATTAAAGTTGGTGATTTCGTCTTTCCTGTTGACTTTGTGGTACTAGAAACTGAACCGGTTAGGAATCCGACATACCAAATTCTAGTCATTTTAGGGCGTCCTTTTCTAGCCACTTCGAATGCTTTGATTAATTGTAGAAATGGATTAATGAAACTAACGTTCGGGAACATGACCATTGACCTCAATATCTTTCATGTTGGGAAACAACCCGATGATTTTCATGATCAACCTATGGATGTCAATTTAATTGATGAAATAGTTGATCAAAATTTCATGACTTCTAACGAGGCCCTCGACTTTTTTTTAAAACACTTTGGCCATGATTGGGATGCTTGCGAATATACAAGTGAGGTCAACCAAATGTTAGAATCCACCTTTCCTAAAAATAATCAAGATGTTGAACCATCTCCCCTGTCTCTTCTCGAAACTAGTGAACCCGTTGAGTCAACGCCGCCCGATTTAGAACTCAAACCTCTTCCCGACATTCTTAATTACGCCTTTTTAGGTCCTAACGAGTCTCTTCCCGTTATTATCGCCTCTGATTTGACCGAATTACAAGAGGATGAGCTTGTTAGGGTGCTTAGAGAACATAAGGAGGCCATAGGTTGGAGTATCTCTGATATTAAAGGAATTAGTCCGGCCATTGTCCAACATCGAATTCACTTAGTTAATGATGCGAAACCCGTTCGAGACCCTCAACGGCGTTTGAACCCCACCATGATGGAAGTCGTTCGAAAAGAAATTCTTAAGTGTCTCGATAATGGGATCATTTATCCCATTTCTGATAGCTCTTGGGTTAGCCCCATTCAAGTAGTTCCTAAGAAGTCTGGCGTTACCGTTGTCACCAACGAGAACGATGAGCAAGTGCCTACCCATGTTCAATCCGGGTGGAGGGTGTGCATAGACTATAAGAAACTCAATTCTGCCACTAGAAAAGACCATTTTCCTTTGCCTTTTATCGATCAAAATGTTAGAAAGGTTAGCTGGTCATTCGTTCTATTGTTTTCTAGATGGTTATTCTGGCTATTTTCAAATTCTCATTGCTCCCGAAGACCAAGAAAAGACCACTTTCACATGTCCCTTTGGAACTTTTGCCTATCGACATTTAGCCTTTGGTCTAACCACTGCTCCAGCCACTTTCCAAAGGTGCATGATGAGCATCTTTTCTGACATGGTAGGGGATTTTCTCGAGATCTTTATCGATGACTTTTCCATCTTTGGTTCATCTTTTCACCAATGCCTAAACCATCTTGAGTTAGTTTTAAAAAGGTGTAAAAAAACCAACCTCGTTCTCAACTGGGAAAAATGTCATTTCATGGTTAAGGAAGGGATCGTTCTTGGTCATAAAATTTCTGAAAAGGGGATAGAAGTCGAAAAAGCCAAAGTTGACCTCATTGCAAATCTACCCCCACCCAAGTCGGTAAAAGCCATTCGTTCCTTCCTAGGCCATGCGGGCTTTTATAGGCGTTTCATTAAGGATTTTAGCAAGAAGGCTAGACCCTTAACCAATCTTCTCGGGAAAGATGTCAAATTCGATTTCAACAACGATTGTTTACAATCTTTTGAGCATCTTAAGAAAGAATTGACTTCTGCCCCAATCATTCGATCTCCCGATTGGAATCTCCCCTTCGAGTTGATGTGTGATGCTTCTGATTATGCGGTAGGAGCCGTTTTAGGGCAATGAATCGATAAGATGCCCCATGTCATTTACTACGCTAGCAAGACTTTGAATGATTCCAAACTTAATTATTCTACCACCGAAAAAGAACTTCTAGCCGTAGTCTTTGCACTCGACAAGTTTCGGTCTTATCTTATCGGTTCGAAAATCATTGTCTACACTTATCATGCCGCCCTTCGTTATCTATTCTCTAAGAAAGACTCTAAAGCCCGATTGATTAGGTGGATTCTCTTGCTTCATGAGTTTGACCAAGAAATTAGGGATGAGAAGGGTTCTGAGAATGTTGTCGCCGATCATCTTTCTCGTTTGATAGTGGAGTCCACCATCGACTCTCCTGTAAATGAATCTTTTCAGGATGAGCAACTTTTGTCCATCTCTACTCCCCCTTGGTTCGGTGATATTGTCAACTATCTTGCAACCGACGACATTCCCTCTCATTGGTCCTCTCAAGATAAATCCAAATTGTTTTCACAAGTCAAACACTTCTTTTGGGACGACCCGTATCTCTTTAAATACTGTCCCGACCAAATCATTAGGAGGTGCATCCAAAATCATGAATTCAAGAATATTCTTTCTTTCTGCCATGACCAAGCCTGTGGAGGGCATTTTAGTGCTAAGAAAACAGCCGCTAAAATCCTCCAAAGCGATTTTTATTGGCACACTTTGTTCAAGGATGCTGTTGAATACTGTGTCGCGTGTAATAGGTGTCAACACTCAGGAAAGATCACTAGGAGAAAAATGATGCCAATGAACCCCATCTTAATCATTGAGATTTTCGATGTATGGGGTATCGATTTTATGGGCCCCTTTCCTAGTTCCTTTGGCAACCTCTACATTCTGTTAGCGGTCGATTACGTGACTAAGTGGGTGGAAACCATTGCTACTAAGTCCAATGATAACAAGGTCATTCTTAAATTCGTCAAAGAGAATATCTTTTCTCGTTTCGGTACACCTAAGGCTATCATTAGTGACCAAGGCAAGCACTTCAAGAATCGTCAATTTGAGTCTCTTTTGAAAAAATACTCAATAACTCATAGGCTAGCGACCCCTTACCATCCTCAAACTAGTGGTCAAGTTGAAGTTTCGAATCGTCAAATTAAGCAAATTTTAGAAAAGACTGTCAACTCGAATAGGAAGGATTGGTCAACTAAGTTGATAGATGCCTTGTGGGCCTATCAGACTGCTTTTAAAACCATTTTAGGCATGTCCCCTTATCGGATTGTCTTTGGCAAGGCCTGTCACTTACCCGTGGAGCTTGAACATAGGGCCATGTGGGCCATTCGTGAGTTAAATTTTGACTTACCAACCGCCGGTAGTCATAGGAAGTTGCAATTGTCTGAACTCGAGGAGTTGAGAAATGAAGCCTACGAGAACGCTAAAATCCATAAACAAAGAACTAAGCTTTTTCATGATAAATCTATTTTAAGAAAATCTTTTTCTCCCGATCAAAAAGTTCTTTTGTACAATTCTAGGCTTCATTTATTTCCCGGGAAATTGAGATCTAGGTGGGAAGGTCCTTACATGGTTAGGATTGTTTTTCCTCACGGTACTATTGAAATTGAAAATCCTAAAAATGGTGATATATTTAAAGTTAATGGACAAAGACTCAAACCATTTTTAGAGCTGCCAATTGATCCCGAGGAAGAGGTTATCCACCTCATCGATCCATGATTCAAGTAAGTTTCTTCAGTAGGTATTTGTAAACTCTCTATCATCCTTGTCAGGTATTATCTCCTCATTCTCTTTTGTCATTTATCTTACATTTGCATACATTGAGGACAATGCATGATTTTGGTATGGGGAAGGGTTTTAGTGTAAATAAATAAAAATTGAAAAAATCCAAAAAAAATTAAAAATTTGAAAAATTCAAAAATAGAGTTTTTTTAACTTAGTTGTCCTTCCCACTCTTTAAATTCTAGAACTAGTTGGTGTTGACTATTTTTCGAAAATTATATGTATAATGCCTTTAGATAATTTGAACGTAGTCAGGTAAGGTTTTCCTCATGAAACTTGTGTCGAACAAATTTTTGCTCAAAAGCCCAAGAAGACAAATTTGCACAAGACTTTTGATGGAAAAATTGTATAGGAATGTTATTCGATACCTGAGAGAGAACCCACATGTTAGAACAATGTCGAATCAAACCTTTGCGAAATCTTGCTCCTATAGTGTCATATATATCTACAAAAAAGAGTTAATAAATGTTTGTAATTGTAGAGTGCTAGTGTAATTTTGTCTTAGTAGGGAAATCGGCTAGGTTGGGCTCATTGATAACCCGAGTAAGTAAGTCCGAGGGGACTTTTTGCCTAGCAACCTAAGGTCCCTTGTGATCTGGGATTGTTGACCTAAAACTCGCTAAATGGGTATTGATGCAAAAGTCTTGTGGGACCTCAACCATTGCACAATCGGTCTAACTGCTAAGAACGTGAAGTTTGGCAAGATACTTGTTTTGATAGAGATTGGGTCAGTTCAATATTGGTTGAAAAAGAGAAAATGTTCGTATGCACTTTATCCATCAAGGGCCTTAAATTCACTACACACCTTGGGACTTTTTGTAAATTTTTACAGTCTAATCATGTGGATTGTGGGAACCTATAACTTGGCTATTATTAGAATAATCTTTAAGGCATATATTTTCCTACAAAATTGTTTTGTTGACACCAATGAAAGCTAGAATAAAAGAGGAAAGTTGGATACTTGCTGATTTATCTCAAAGATTTTATGGGTATATCTTCTTTAAACCCTTAGGAGACAACACTCCTCTTGTAGAGATCGTCTATGAGTTTAACGGGTTGGTAAACCTAAAATTACCCGTGATTCCTACGACAGTGAGTATAGGTTTTTCATTCTGCATTTTTCTTTGTGTTTTACTCGAGGACGAGCAAAAGATAGGTATGGGGGCATTTAATAAGTGCATATGTTTGCATATTTTTATTACCTATTTGCTACTTGAACTCGTATTTTAATAAACTTATTTTGTTGCATTTCAGGAAATTCGAGAAAAATGAAGAAATGGCAAAATAAAGAAATAAAGTGCAAAGAAGGGCAAAAGAGAAAGAAAAAGGACTAAAGTGAAAGAAGGAAAAAGAGCTAGGATTTTGGAGCAATTAGGGAAATTGCAAACACACCCCCAAAACCCTAATTTTTACCTATAAATACCCCCCCTTCATTTGTAAACAAGGCTGAAGAAATAATCACAGTTGGAATTTGAAGATTGAATATTTGCCTAAGTACAAATTCGAGAAGTAAATTTGTTCTATTCGAGAAGTCAAGATTTCGAGAAGTCAAGGATTCGATATCACAAAAGACACTATTCGACATCTCAAGGAGTCAACTAGTTAAAGCTACATTCGAGAACTCAGGAATTCGACATGTCTAAATACCCTATTCGAGAACTCAAGAAGTCAACAAGTCAAAGTAGCATTCGAGTTTTCAAAGGGTCAACAAGTCAAAGCTGCATTCGATATCTCAAGGACTCAAGAAACTATTCGATATCTCAGGGATTCGATAAGTCAAATGCACTATTCGACAACTCGAGGATTTCTGAAGAAAAGACTAATTCGAGAAGTGGTTCGATATATCAGGAAACAGCTATTCGAGAACTTAGTGTTATCGAGTAACTTAATTCTCGTTTTCGAATCAAACTCTTAACAATTTCTCGAAAAGAGTATTGAAGACAAATTACTGAAGAGGTATAAGTCAGAAATCTGCAACAAGCCAGTACACTTACAGGACCACCATAACTGTAATGTGTACGTGGAAAGCCTATAAGGAAGCTTGGAGAGATATTTCAGAAACAGGCTGCTAAAGTAGTGGTTCTGAGCAAGCTAACAGGATGGTCAAATTGCATGCTTCCTAGACATGTACTAAATAAGGATAGACAAGTTAGAAGGTTAATTTGTTTTTTTCTGTCATTTGTAGTAAATGGGCTGTACACATGTCTGTAAGTGTAAAACCTCACTTCTTTAGCAAGGGAGTGGTTTTTCAATAGTAATATCTTAGAAAATATCTCTCTGAGAAATGAAGCTGAGAATACTAAAATTTGTATTCTCAGGTTGTAGCAAAATCTTCGATCTAATACAATATTAGATTAAAGTGAGTACTGGTGTTTTTATTCTTATTTTCGCACGTATTATTTGTTGAACACAAACACATACTCAACTACATATCAAAACACAGATTCAAACATTCAAGAAAAGTTTTCTTAAGTTCAAATTGAAAAAAAGTTAGAAAATTCATTCACCCCCCCTCTGTATTTTCTTGTGTGTATTTCATACTCAACAAGTGGTATTAGAGCAGGATGTTAGTCAAAATAGAAAAAGATCATGAATACACCAAAGACAATAGGAACGGTGAAGGTCCCAATGTTTGATAAAGACAACTACAACTTCTGGAAAATCAAGATGATGTTGTTCATCAAAGCTGCTAACCCTCTATATCCTGAGATTCTCAAGAATGGTCCGTTTGTCCCACAACAAGAGATTGTTGAGAAGACTGTTAGAACAGTGACCATTCCAAGATCTTATGTTACCAAAGATCCATCCAAATGAATAGACACAGAGAAATAGAAGGTTGCCCTAGACAGCCATCTCATGCTGTTAATCATGGATTCTATGGAGCTGTCAATGTTTGCCAACATAGCTTCATGCATAACAACAAAAGAGATGTGGGATCATATTGAGATTCTATGTGAAGGAATAGAGGAGGTTAGAGAAAACAAAAACAGATATTGGTTACACAGTATGAAGGTTTCATGGCTCAACCCAAAGAAAGATCTCTGAAATGTTTGAAGGATTTCACAAACTGGTGACTGAGTTACAGATGAATGGAAAGGCCTACAGCACCAAGGAACTGAACATGAAGTTTCTACTCTCTTCACCTAACCATCTAGAGAAAAGGGTTATATCTCTCAGAGAAAGAGATCTGAACAAAATCTCCTATAATGTGCTTTATGGTGTGTTGAAAACATATGAGTTTGAGTTGCTTTAGAAAAGGGCTATCCAAGCCAACCAAGGCAGAATGATCAATACATCATGTGCCTTGATTGTCAATAAATCCATTCAAGACCTTGAAGCATCTACAATTCAGCTAAGGATAGAAGAGATAGTGAATGAAGAACTTGAAGTTGAGGTGCCTGGGATTGTTGAGGAAAAGGAAGAAGATGAGTTTTATACTCTTGAGGAGTTAGATGCCATGGAAAACACATCATTTGCTTTCATGGCTAGAAAATTTCCAAATATCAGATTCAAGAGAAAGCAACCCTTCAAATCTAGACCTCGGAATCATTCATTCAACAAGAGCAAAGCACCTGTAAAGCCAAACAAGAATAAATTTAAAATTGGCTATGTGGATAGGTCATCTGTGAGATGTTATAGATGCAATGACCTAGGGCATTTTGCTAGTGAATGCAAAAAGCCAAAGAAGAAGGATAAGGAGTTTCTAGAACTTGAAGCCAAGTATGAGGCACTTCTTAGGAAGCAAACACCATGCAAGGCCTACATAGCTGAAGGGAAGTGTTGGGATGATACTTATAGTGATGAAGAAGAGCAAGAATTCTGTAACTATGCCTTGATGGCCAATTCCAAGGAAGAAACATCTTCATCAGACTCTCAAGTACCATCTCTCACTACCATAGATATGTTTGTTTCTGAATATAAGCATGTTGTTGAACAATTATCTATTGAGATGTTTAATATTCATACTAGTATGACTGTTACTAATGAAGAGATTGTAAAACTGTCTGCTAGCAATGAACTGTTAAATAAGAGAAATGAGGAATTAGAGCTAACTGTTATTAAGGTAGAAAACCTTAAGAAAGATATTGAATATCTAGAGAATAAGGTTCTATGTGCTACTCAAGTTGAGAAAGCTCTTAGGGATCAAATAGCTGAGAATGAGTTCAAACTTAAGGCTTTTAAGAACTCATCTAGCCTGTTGCAATCTTATTTTGAGAAACACACAGAGAATGCAAATGCTGCTATTGGTTTTGACTATGACACTCTCAGAAAGAGGAAAGGTTGTGCTATCATTGAAGGGGACAAGGTTGTTCATGAGAATGTGCCTCATGTTTTGAAAATGCCAAGGCACCTATCTTTAAAGAATCAACATTTGAAACTAATGAGGAAGCCTTACTCATCAAGCAAATGTTGATTGATGAGGATAAAGCATAATCAAGTAAACAACTAGCACCCTCTAAGAGTGAGAGTGCCAAATTGAAAACCAAGAAGCCTGTTGGAGTTGGACCCAAACCTGAAAAACCTGTTAAGTTTGAATCAGCTAAAAAGAATGTATCTGTGAAAAATGTGGCTAAGAAGAAACAAAACAGAAATGGCAAACTAGGGATTAACAAAGATAATAATTATGCTTATGTGCCAAATGCCCCTAGGAAAACATGTCAAAACTGTTTTAGCACTAATCATCTAACACATCCTTGCAAGAAACCTGTAGGTATTGTGCCTAAACCTTTTTATGATTGCTCTATGCCTTTAAGACATAGAGATTCTCCATTTTGTGATAAATTTGACTATATGCCATGCAATATGAATGTTATGACTAGTTGCTTCAATCTCAGAAGACAATTCATAGATGGATGCATAAGTCACAATTCTCACACACACTACACAAGGTGAAAGTCTTTAAGTCCTCCTAGAGCTAGGAAGTACCTCTGTCACCTAAGTCTGAGAACTCATGTTCTAAGACTCCTAGTTGTGATAAGAAGACTAGCCCTAAGAAAGTTGATAAGCATGTTGTTTATGATAAGACTGTTTCTAAGCCAGGTGGACCCAAACTTGTTTGGGTACCAAAGAAGAAGTAATACATTTGTGTTTACAGGGAAAAGAACAGGAAAAGAAAGTCATGTGGATTTTGGACAGTGGATGCTCAAATCATATGACTGGTGATATGGCCCTGCTATCACAGTATGAGGAATAGGGTGGCCCAAAGGTTTCTTTTGGAGATGATAGCATTAGTAAAACATTGGGATATTGAAAGTTGGAAGTTGGTAATGTCATTATTGAAGATGAAGCACTGGTCAGAGGGCTCAAACATAACCTACTAAGTGTTGGTCAATTTACTGACAGAGGATTTAAAGTTGATTTTTATAAGGATGTATGTTTGATCACTCAGAAAAAGACTGGTGAACTTGCTCTATCTGGAGTAAGGAAAGGAAGCCTGTTTGTAGCCAATTTGGATTCTGCAAACAAGGACAGAGTTTGTTGCTTCTACACAAAAGCTTCAAATGAAGATTGTTGGCTGCGGTATAAGAAGTTATCTCATTTAAACTTCAAGGCCATTAATTCTCTAGTCAAAAGAGAGTTAGTGAGAGACATGCCTACACTTGAATTTTCTCAAGAAGGAGTGTGTGAGGCTTGTCAAAAAGGAAAAATGAAAAGATCAAGCCACAAGTCAAAGACAATGACATCTGTCACCAAGCCCTACAACGAATTCATATGGATTTGTTTGGGCCTGTTAACATTATGTCTCTGTCAAGAAAGAAGTATGTCTTGGTAATGGTTTATGATTTTACAAAGTATACATGGGTGGAATTTCTAGCATTGAAGGATAATGCTCCACAAGTAATCATAGTTCACATCAAGAAAGTTGACAAAAAAGCAATGGCCGATAATGCAAGTGTGGTTGTATTAAGGAATGACAATGGAACAGAGTTCAAAAATGCCATCCTTGAGGCATTCTGCAAAGAGAATGGCATCTCACAACAATTCTCAGCTCCAAGAACTCCACAACAAAATGGAGTTGTTGAAAGAAAGAATATAACACTAATTAAGGCTGCTAGAACAATGTTACTTGATGCAAAGATGACTACATGTTTTTGGGCTGAGGCTGTGAGCACTGCACGCTACATTCAGAACAGAACCCTCATCAACAAGAACACTGGAAAGACACCTTATAATTTGATGACTGGAAAGAAGCCCACTCTTCAACATGTTCATGCTTTTGGAAGCAGATGCTTTATGTTAAAGGATAATTTTGAATATGTTGGAAAATTTGATGCAAAAGCATTTGAAGGTATTTTCATTGGCTACTCTTGTTGGGTTTCGAGCACATAAACGCAACGGAAAAACGTAAAATAAATTAAAAACATCGAAACCCACCGCAGGATCCATGCGAAATAATTATTTAATTCGTAGTAAGAATCTTTACCTTAAAGAAGCTTTAACAGTTATGAGGGGGAAGAATCATGGAGGTCCAAAGCTTTCACGATCACCACGTATCCCGCTCTCGCGATCTACGCTCTACGCTCTACGGTATCCACACGAACGCTTGTACTCGAAGGATTGATGTGTACTAGCACCCGAAAACAGCTTCTCGCTCTATCTTCTTCGCTCTCTCAATGCGGCGAGGGTGTTAGAATATGTTTCTTGTATTCTAAAATCAGCCCATAAAGAGATATATATAGAGAAGAATATGTTTTTTTTAATTATAATCCAATTATAATTAATACTAATCTGAAATTCCACACTTACTTAATTAATAACTAATTTCAGAATTAGTTTAAGTAATTCTGTTTTTCTATTTATTTAATTAATTAAGTCATACTTAATTAATATTATAAATAGAACAAATCACTTATTTAATTTAAATTATTTCTCCTTCAAGCGTTCTATGTGTGTGACCCTGTAGGTTATTATCACGTTGGCAACAATTTTAAATCTAATTTAAAATCGTAAACAATGAGCGGAATCTAGTAATACATCATTGCTACCCAAGTAATAATAATAATTGGTGATCCAATTAAACCTTTCGTGATTAATGTTTCCGTGTAATATAATCCCTTTAACCAAATATTATAGATTAAACTCGAGGCATGTAATCAGTCATCCTCTTCAACGTCTAATCCGGGTTTCCTTGATCAATGAGTAGACTATTAAAACAAATCAATATTTGAGCATGGCCATGCATTTTCATAGTCTCACTCAATAAAGAGGCCAATAATATCTCTCCTACAAATAGGAGGGTTAAATCCTCTATCTATCATTCATATTTCTCATACGTCTCATAATATACCCGATGTCCACTTTTATCATCACCCAGTCAAAGGTAACTTTTAATGTAGTCAAAGTATATTAATCCTCGTATATAAATATAATGATCTCAAGTCTAAGGATCATTACATCATTATCACTGTGAGTCTTTCTACTGACATTATTAACATGTAGAATCTCACCGTGGGTCTATCTAGTGCCATGTAGAATATTACATGCACCTATGCTCTTGACTTTAATATCACTATACCTATGACCAATGAGATGTGGTCATCAGCCAACAAACATACTAATCTATATGCATTATAATTGTCCCATATTATTAATGCTCGATTAGGGATATTTAGGAATATTAACACTATTCACATAACCCCATTTTTAAGTCACATACTTAAATATATAGAATACGTGTTACATATTCCAAGGACATTTATTATTCTAACATTTATTTCGTAGTAAAAAAAGACATAATAAATCAATGTAGAATATTCCATAAACATAATCAAATAACAAAATAGTCTCGCTAGAAGTACAATTACATTGTCTGTAGGGCCCTAACACTATCAATCTCCCACTTGCACTAAAGCCAATTGCCCATGTATCTAATACTCATGGAACTAGTGTGACCTTCGTGCTTTTGCTGCGACAAAGCCTTGGTCAGTAGTTCCGCAATGTAACACACCCAGATCCGGGGTCCGGGATCTGGTCATTACGGTCTCCATTTCTATCCACAATACTTGAACTTACTTCAACATAAAATAAATTACATTTTTATGACCCCACACAACAATATAAAACACACCCGTTATAGTCCCAGAGATGAAATCAGAGTAACAATCAAATTTTATTAATCACATTTGGAGTTCTTACAACCCAAAAGAATAACCATATAAATACATACTCTTTGCCATCCATTTTCATAAGTCATACTAGCCCATATACTTGGTGCTGAAAGAATGAATCTATCCTACCAATAGCTTTCTCTTCGGCTCTAGTAGTCTCATCGTCCTCGCCAGCGTCGAGTGCGCCTTGTGCGAGTCATCTGGTCTAGCTGTTGTTGTGATATAATAATAAATCAAGGGTGAGCAATGGCCCACCAACAATAATGTATAACTGAACGATAATATATAACAGTCCAAAAGTATCTTTCAAACCATATGCCATGCATTTACGGAAATGATGCCAGTATAACATGAACGATGAAGTTACAAGGTAACTCAAAATGCATATATAGGTGGGAATATCTGCTATGTCAAAGATAAGCCAGATATTATCATTTATCATAAAAGAGAAACTTGCAGGAAAATATTGCAATTCCGATTATGAATACTTTTCCAATACTGCCAACAATGATAATGTTGCAGAAAATAAATGAATTTAAATGATGAACTATTGCTGGAGTATTCACCGCGCCCACTGTTCCAATCCTTACGATGATCAGTCGCAGATTGTACAGCTCAATTTAGATTTAATATCGGTAGAAGGAAGATGTAATAACCCTAACTTTAGAAAGGCTACAGTGCCCAAATGAATAGTGATCTTGAGGAATCCAGGGAAATGGTGTGTAGGTACTCTATATTAGGGATGGAAAATGAGTAAACAGAAACCATATTAGTGTTGTACATTGAAAATAAGTGACTCGAAATGACGATGGATTTTAGAAATTCCTGAATTTTGATTTTGAGGATTTTGAGCTCGAACGAACTTCTATATCTTAGATATTAAGGAGTATAGAAATACTAAAGGAATTATATATTGAGGAATTAGTAAATTTAAGTTAAACCAAGGGATTATTAAGTCAAGAGAATACCAAAGGAAATTGGATTTGTAAATGATTTCGAAAACCACTGAGATGATGAGGTATACTCGAAACGAACCACAATTAGACGAGTATGGAAACCAAGCAACCAAGATTAATAATATAACAAGGATTATATCACATTAGTAATTACCAAGATTTATTAGTATTTTACCTAGGAAAATCAAGAAAAGAATAAAAAGGATGCATCCAATGACATCATCCTCTGCATCATCTTCCACTAACACAAATTAAGGGCAAATTAGTCTTTAAACCATGGGATTTTTCTACAAAACTCTAGAATTAGGATAAGATGAGATGAGGATTATCAAAGAAACACAAAAATATCTCTCCACCTTGTCCAATACACCATTCGGCCAAATAGGAGGAAAAAAGGAAGAAAAATAAAAATAAAAACCAAAACCCTAGCTCTCTTCAATAACAATTCAAGGGAAAAATCATGGAGCTTCTTGGAGATTGGGAAGGAGCATATACAAAGTTTCAAGGCCAACCATCATCATTTAGCAAGGTAATAAAATCATGGAAGTTGTTAGAAAAGATGATGAATAGTGTTTTCAAGTGTTAACTTTGTTTTAATGGTTTCTTTTAGTGATTCAAGCTAGTATAAGGTTGATTAAGGATATATCAAGGATTGTTAAGGGTTATCAAAGCTTCAAGAAGGTATAATCATGCTTGCTCTTTTATATTTATGGTGGATATTGTTTGGTTTAGTGATTAAATAGTGTAAATGTCAAGATTATGATGTTACATGTGTTTGTAAGTGGTTTGAGTTAAATATGGAAGTGTTTGGGATTGTAACCATGGCTGGTGAAGAAGACCACATGGTGTAGGTGATGATTATGGTGTTTGATAATTGATTTGGAGGAGTTGGATTTATGGAAAGTACGAAATTATAGCCGTTATAATGCCCGATTTTCGTTAGAATGTAAGTTGCCCTGTTTTGGACCCCCTGCATCCGTACGGTACCCTACTGTCCAGGTTCCTAATTAACTATGAAATGATAGAGCTTAGTTCATAGATCGTTTTGATATAAGGTGCGTTAAAATCTGATGAACGGTTTAGGAGAAAAGTCAGTTTTAGTGAAAGCGGTTCAGAAACCGAGAAACCGTAAATGTATCAAACTTGAGGTTACAATTACCATACTTTAACATTGTTAAAATTCACGAAATTTTGGGATATGGTAGTAGTGTTGTCAAAGAACTATTTCCAGTTGACCTTGCAATAAAATTCAAAATTTAAAAATTATAAGAAATTCTGCAGTCGAGTGTGGTCGTTAAGGGAAATGGTGAAAACCCCTGAAACTTCGATTAAGGTTTTAAATGGCTAAGTTCTTGAACCTTTGGGGTAATAAGAATACGTTAAACATATATTAAAGTTTCAAAAGGTAATGTTATACAAGAGTGTAGTGAGTAAGAGATGTGGTTCTAACGACGGTCCTTTTGTGTTTATAGAAACTCCGGAAGAGGGACGAGCCATACCGTCAGGATATCGAAACCGAGGCAAGATTTCTTCAATCCCTATTTGTAAAACTACTTATCTTTATAAAGAAACTTGATTTCGGGAATATATATGTGATGCTATTATTACTATATTGTGAAGAAATTGTCTTCCTTGAGTATTAATATTGAAAAGAAAGATATACGAAGATGTATATGAATATGGATATGAGTATAAGATGTATATGAATATGAATAAGAGTATGAGATGGATATGTATAGAGATTATTATGCATGAATTGAACATGCCTTATGATTATGAGAATAAGAGAGAATGGTATCAGTTGTTATCGAGGGTTATATGGTTATAATATTATATTAAAAATGTTCTTTTTGAGTATCAGTGGTTTAATAAACATTATTTGATTATCATGCATTACTCTTAAAATAGATGGAATATTTTACGAATATAAAAGTATATTTGATTTCTGAATATGAAAGAGAGGTCTGAATCATAATCAAAGCATTATGATATATATATTTTATAGAAGTAATGTGCGAGAATGGAAATGATATGAGAGAATGATATGTGGAAATGAAAGTGAGAAAATGGAAATGTGGAATGATATTTTGAAAAGAGAATAATGATGTGATAAAGAGGGGGATTGCAACAGACTTGCGTAAGTGGCTGTGTCAGGGCTGTGTGCGACACAGTCCAGCATTTATTATTTTTATTACGGCACGAAGATGCCAAGGGAGGATGTTAGCAGGTGGCCTTCCTCCAGGGATGATCTTCATTCCTTCTACCGGTAGTAAAAAGAGAGCAGGTACGATTAGGCGACTGATCATCGTCCTAACGTATCAGGCGACAGCAGATATCCCTAATGTTTTTGAAAAGAAAGTGTAGACAATGGTTTTCAGATTTCTATACTGAAAACAGAATAATGATATGAGATGATGGAATTATGGTTGCAGATGAAGAAAAACTGATATTATATTAATTTAGATTTCTTTCTTATAATAGTGAGTGGATGATGTATTATTAAATAAGAGCTTTATTCTCCCTTAAGGATTTTAATTGTTCCCTGCTATTATATGTGCATATACATATATATATACCTGTTCACATTTTAAATTTTAGTTACAGTATTATCTTGCTGAGCTGTTATAGCTCACTCTTGCTACTTATGTATATAGCAGCTAGGTCCCATGCCGATACTACGTACCACACCCCGCAAGAGGGTAAGGGAAATGCGACCTTTTGAGCGAGTGCTGGCGACCATCCCCGAGGTAGTGACAAGCGAAGGGGCTTAGTAGATTTATGTAAATTAAGTGTGTAAGTTGTAATAAACATTAGTTGTTGAAGTGCTTCCTGTAGAAGCTTTGTTCAACAATGTATTTAGTAAATTCTGGGCTTGTAATAACTGTTAATTTTAAAACCTTTAAATATTGTGGATGTTGTTCTATGAGCATAGGACTGGTGTGTGTGTGTATTAGTGTGGGGTCAACTGCTTATAAAAAAAAACTACAGAGATATTGATATTGATCGGAAATTGGACCTATTTTTAAGAAATTCTGCAGTCGAGTGTGGTCGTTAAGGGAAATGGTGAAAACCCCTGAAACTTCGATTAAGGTTTTAAATGGCTAAGTTCTTGAACCTTTGGGGTAATAAGAATACGTTAAACATATATTAAATTTTCAAAAGGTAATGTTATACAAGAGTGTAGTGAGTAAGAGATGTGGTTCTAACGACGGTCCTTTTGTGTTTATAGAAACTCCGGAAGAGGGACGAGCCATACCGTCAGGATATCGAAACCGAGGCAAGATTTCTTCTATCCCTATTTGTAAAACTACTTATCTTCATAAAGAAACTTGATTTCGTGGAATATATATGTGATGCTATTATTACTATATTGTGAAGAAATTGTCTTCCTTGAGTATTAATATTGAAAAGAAAGATATACGAAGATGTATATGAATATGGATATGAGTATAAGATGTATATGAATATGAATAAGAGTATGAGATGGATATGTATAGAGATGATTATGCATGAATTGAACATGCCTTATGATTATGAGAATAAGAGAGAATGGTATCAGTTGTTATCGAGGGTTATATGGTTATAATATTATATTAAAAATGTTCTTTTTGAGTATCAGTGGTTTAATAAACATTATTTGATTATCATGCATTACTCTTAAAATAGATGGAATATTTTACGAATATAAAAGTATATTTGATTTCTGAATATGAAAGAGAGGTCTGAATCATAATCAAAGCATTATGATATATATATTTTATAGAAGTAATGTGCGAGAATGGAAATGATATGAGAGAATGATATGTGGAAATGAAAGTGAGAAAATGGAAATGTGGAATGATATTTTGAAAAGAGAATAATGATGTGATAAAGAGGGGGATTGCAACAGACTTGCGTAAGTGGCTGTGTCAGGGCTGTGTGCGACACAGTCCAACATTTATTATTTTTATTACGGCACGAAGATGCCAAGGGAGGATGTTAGCAGGTGGCCTTCCTCCAGGGATGATCTTCATTCCTTCTACCGGTAGTAAAAAGAGAGCAGGTACGATTAGGTGACTGATCATCGTCCTAACGTATCAGGCGACAGCAGATATCCCCAATGTTTTTGAAAAGAAAGTGTAGACAATGGTTTTCAGATTTCTATACTGAAAACAGAATAATGATATGAGATGATGGAATTATGGTTGCAGATGAAGAAAAACTGATATTATATTAATTTAGATTTCTTTCTTATAATAGTGAGTGGATGATGTATTATTAAATAAGAGCTTTATTCTCCCTTAAGGATTTTAATTGTTCCCTGCTATTATATGTGCATATACATATACATATACCTGTTCACATTTTAAATTTTAGTTACAGTATTATCTTGCTGAGCTGTTATAGCTCACTCTTGCTACTTATGTATATAGCAGCTAGGTCCCATGCCGATACTACGTACCACACCCCGCAAGAGGGTAAGGGAAAAGCGACCTTTTGAGCGAGTGCTGGCGACCATCCCCGAGGTAGTGACAAGCGAAGGGGCTTAGTAGATTTATGTAAATTAAGTGTGTAAGTTGTAATAAACATTTGTTGTTGAAGTGCTTCCTGTAGAAGCTTTGTTCAACAATGTATTTAGTAAATTCTGGGCTTGTAATAACTGTTAACTTTAAAACCTTTAAATATTGTGGATGTTGTTCTATGAGCATATGACTGGTGTGTGTGTGTATTAGTGTGGGGTCAACTGCTTATAAAAAAAAACTATAGAGATATTGATATTGATCGGAAATTGGACCTTGACGGCCCGGATCCTTGACCCCGGATCCCGGGGCGTCACAGATGGTATCAGAGCTAAGAGTCATAATGCTCAAGAACAAAAGTAATAATAATAAATATATCAGTTATAATATAAATTGTGAACTTCCATCAAGTTCAGGGGTGGTATATCGCAGGTAGTATTTACTTTAAGCATATATTATAATTTTATAGACTGTTACTAATAGAATTTTATGTTTTATTATAGGGAGCGGAGATGGGTGAGCCGAATCAGGACCCCCAGTGGCTAGGGATGTCAGAGCAGGAGCTATTAGATCTTCAGCTGGCCGGGGTAGAGGTCCCCGAGTATGCAGTTGAGGACCTCAGTGTAAGAACCCAGATTTTGGGTGGAATTAAAACTTTTATGTATTTAATGATGTAAGAATGAATAGTGGATATGGCTACAATGTAATAATTAATATTTGGGAAAGAATGAATGGAATGCGACTTTATTATGTTATGTCTTGAAGAATGCTAAAGGGTGACAACATAGGTAAGAATAATCTATCTTCTAAGGGAATAAGATATGGCAACTTCAAGCAAGAGAATACTCTCATGTCATCCAGATCGATAACGATTAATCCAGTAGTTCCGTAAAAAGGTTAAGGAACGATCGAAAGAGAATACGGACAATTATACAACCCTAAGAGAATAAGTAAAGAATACAGAATGAATAGTGTTTTGGTGAGAGTATATAATAATATGAGACGACACTATATAGAAGTATTCGGAACGGATTTCCGAGTTCGTATTAGTAATCCAGGGGGAAAATAAGTGTATGTAAAAGCTGTCGGATTCTGAAAAAACCGCACTTTTATTTTCTCCGAGAGTTCCCTGGACACTGATAGCCTTAAGTATTTAACGAATGGATTAAAGGAATATATAATGGAAAGTTAGAATGAAAGATGGAGAATGAAAGTATTAATATTAAAGAGGATTCCCGGTAAACCCTAACTAGAAATCCGTGGAATATTCCTACGAACGATCAATCGAAACGAGCAATAACCGGACAAAAGAGCAAGCAGAGACTAAGATGCATGCATGTGCTATGTATAAAATATCTACTAACCAAACTAGAATCAAGGAACTAGAACCATTAGAGATCAACTAGTACTTAGAAAATCAAATCACTTGGTTAAGCCTTCAACCATGCAAAATGCAACACTTGTCCTACAAAAATCATCATCCATTACATCACACTCCACTAACACCACTTGGATGAGATATTATCTAGCAAATGTCACTTTATGCATTATTCCAAATCAACCAACACAAAAGAACATAAAACTCTCCCTTGAAGCTCCATTCGGCCCCTTGCAAAATTCCAATTTCAAAATCCAACTTCCAACCATTTGTTGATCTTGAAACTTTTATGGTGAGACTTACATTTCATATAAATGATCTCCTCAAAATCCTAGCTTCAATCTCTTCTTTTTCCATTTTCAAAAAAATGATTTAAGAGGAGGGTGAATAGTGTTTTCATGAACTAATCTTGTTTTTCCTTGATTTCTTTGGTTGATTTAGCAAGCTTAAGCACTTCTAAGGATCATACCAAGCATAGTGAGGCTAGATCATACTCCAAGGAAGGTATAACAACTTTAAACCCTAGGCTTTACCTTGAGATTTTGCATGCTCTTGATGGGTTTTAGTATAAGATGTGATATTAGCATGATTATAAGCATGAATATGATGTAGTTTTGATAAATGTTAAAAATAGTTTAGATGAACGGAAAGGCATTGCTTGGCCTCAGTTCATGTATATAAGTCATGTATATGTTGTTTGGGTTGGATGCTATGTTTATGGGAAGATTCGAAATTGATAGATATTCGGTTTACAGCCGTTATAATGCCCGATTTTACAATACCATGTTTTGTATGCCATTTTCCATGTTGAACCCCTACTGTCCAGAGACCTTATCTGCCATGATAGGATAGGTAATGCTCTAAGCTTCGTTTTGATATAAAGATCACGTGAAACGGACTTACGGTTTAGGAGTTATGACTAAATTACTAAAAGTAGTTCGAATCCGTAAACAAAAGTTCGTAACTGAAATTGAACCCTCGTAAGCTATGTAACGTCATGGCGAATCTTGGTAAATTAATACTAGGGGTAATAAGGAAGGTGTGAAAGAAAACCGTATGTCAAAAAGAGCATTTTTCGATTTATTAAAAATGTTCGAGTCAAGGTTAAACGAGAACGAACCCCTAAAAGACGACTCCTTTATAACTTGGTAAAACGCTTAGAAAACGGGCGATAAAACTCGGAGTAAAATATTGGTTCGTAACGATCAACCTTAGAACTCATATGACTTAAGTATGTCCCAAGTATAAGTGCAGTGACATGTCGTATTAACGAACGAATGTCGGGTCGGATCAGTGATAATAAGTAATCCACTAAAAGGGGTATAACGAGATGACTCGAGAACGTGTTTCGATTTAAGTATAACTTAACGTTTAATATGTTAAGTGATTAATTCCGAATGCCTTGACTATTTATAGATCACCAGGCTGAACCGGGACCCGCTACCACTACCCCTTACCGTACTCGACTACCAGGCAAGTTTCAATTCCCTTCTTTTAGGCTGTTGTTGTGATTGAATAAATATATATATATGATTGCTGATATACATATGCCATTGCATGCATGCCTACTTTCAAGTTGAATTGATATACTTGTTCCTTGAATGTTATTGTTGGCTTATAAGCTAGATAATTATATATCAGTTATAAGCCGCTTATTATAAGACCCTCATAGAAGGGCGTATACATCTTTATTCATCAAATATAGACCGGGAGTCAATATTTCTTGATATATCGAGATTACCTCGGGAGAAAATATTTAAGTAAATATTTTCTATTATTTGGGCGACGAATATTATTTGAATATTCGTTCGGGACTAATTATTTTAACGATCCTTACTTCAAATAATTATTTGAATTTAACTATTCAACGAATAATACTTCTCAATATTCATTCAGAGTCGAATTGATTATCGACTATTATTTCGAATATTCTTCTAAAGATGAGACTGTTAGATGAATATTATTTGGATATTCTTTTAGATTATTATTTTATTAAATAAATATTACTTTCGAATATTCATTTAAGATATTAAATACTTGATGAATATTATTTTAATATTCATCTGAAGCTTGATTTAAGTATCGAATATTATCTCGAATATTCCTTAAGGCTTGGATTACTAAATGAATATTACTTGATATTCATTTAGGATATTATTCATTCAATGAATATTACTTTTGAATATTCATTTAAAGTTCCTAATTAATTATGATTATTACCTTAAATATTCTTTTCAGGTCTTATTAATTAATGAATATTGTTTTGAATATTCATTTAAATATTTATTTATTCAATAAATATTCCCCTGATATCTCTTCAGGGATTATTTTGAGAAATACTCTGATTAAAGATATTCTTTCATATTCCCAAATATTCTGTAAAATATTTTAATTCAATAAATATTCTCTGAATATTTATTCCATACTTAGAATAACCTCGATAAGGTTTATCTTCTTCGATTATTACAGAAAATATTTCGAAGTCATATTATTATTAATCTTATATCAAGAAAGGTTCCCAGACATCATTCATCTTTGAGTCTATCTTCTTAATAATAAGGGAACCTTACTTGGAAAAATGTTATTTATCTTGTCGACTTCCCGGTCATAAAGTATTCCCTTCACCCGCAACTCGGGTGCTGTTGACTTATTAAAGTCGTTGTTTACCTTCTCATCTTTCGAGGGGTAAGATTACTGGAACAAGTTGATATCCGTTACCAAGTAATAGCTTGGGAGATATTGGTAAATTTTCCTTTCCAACTAGATACGACTACTTTGTGGAGTCTTATCAACAAGTCTTATACTTGGGGAAAGGGGGACGAACGTTACATTCAGAATCATGAATTCTATTTGAACTAGGAGTCGTGTAAGAGGCCGAGTAGCGCCGGTCCATCCCCTTGGCCCAACCGTTGGCCGGGGAGAGCTAGCAAGGCGGTACACAAGTAAAGCCGTCAGTTCTTCCTTCTACCGGTAGTAAATCTAAATTGAGCTGTACGATCTCGACTGATCATCAAGATTGGAACAGCGGGCGCGGTGAATACTCCATCATTGGTTCATCATCCAAATTCATTTATTTCCTGCAACATGATTACTGTTGGCAGAGTTGGAAAAGAGTCATAACCGGAATTGCAACCCTTTCTTGCAAGTTCCTCTTCTTATTAACGATAATAATATCTCGCTTACTTGGATGTAGCAGATATTTCTTCAAACAAATACTTTAAGTTACCTTGTAACTTTATCGTTCATATTATACTAGCATCATTTCCGTAAATGCATGGCATATGGTTTAACAGATAGCTTTGAACTGTTTTAAATTATCGTTCAGATATATATTTGTTGGTGGGCTTTCGCTCACCCTTGCTTTGTTTATATTATGTCACAACAACAGCTAGGACAGATGGCTCGCGTCAGGCGCACACGGCGCAAGCAGGTTACCCGGCCCACCGGACTACCCGCTGAGATGCTAGCCGCCATTGCTGAGGTAGCATAGTTAGACAGCTTTTGTTTCCTGTTTAACTATATGTATAATTAATGTAATCAACGGCAAAACTTTTAAACCTATGATGTTATCCTTTTGGGATTGTAATAACTTTTATTCGTAAACCCTTTAATGTAAGACTTATTTCAATTTCATCTCTGGGACTATAACTGTTGTGTGTGTGAGTGGTAATTATTGTGGGGTCATAGCATGTGATTTATTTATTATGGACTCAAGTCAAGTATTATGAATGGATGTAAGACCGTAACCACCAGATTCCTGACCCCGGATCTGGGGGTGTTACAGAGATGGTATCAGGGCGAGAGTTATATATCCCAAGAGATGATACGACGTTATATAATAATAAATTCAATAATATAATAAGAACCCTTGCCAGGTTCACCTAAAACCCTTACGGGAACTTTTTAAGTATCATGATAGTAACATAGTTCGTCTTGTGTAGGCGAGCGACTTGTCGGCCCAGGAGGCAGCTGCGAGACAGCATGATGAGGACATGTTCCGGACTAGGGACCCATACTATGAGCACTTGCCTGAGGAGGATACTGAGCCTGAGGAGGAGGACGCTGAGGAGGTCCAGGTTAAGGATGATACTGATGTGAACTTGCCTGAGGAGGAGGACCCTGAGGAGGTCCAGGATGATGCTGACACAGATGTTGTTGAGACTGAGGGGGAGGAGGACCCGGAGGGGATCCAGACAGGACAGGATGCTGAGTTTGTGGTTGAGGATGATGATTATTGGGTTATGACTGAGTTCAGGACTATGGGAGATGACACTGACATGACCACGGATCAGGTGGTGCCGGTGGATGAGGGTGTTGAGGGAGATATAGATGAGCCAGTAGTTGGTGCTGTAGGGAGTTCTAGACTTTTTGTGCCACTCCTCCCTGTTGAGAGAGCCCCTACCCCACCACCACTACCTGTGAGCCCCTACCCCGACGAGTTTGAGGAGCTTACCCCAGAGCCCCAGCAGACAGAGACTGCCGCTCCAGCTGAGCCATCCACCCCACCTCATGCCCCGATAGGAGGAGTCCCAGTATGTGTTCACAACTTGATTGTGAACGGGCTTTATAGAGAGTTGTCTGTGGCAGATGCCAGGTTGGCAGAGTCTAGGAGTGAGTTAGCAGCAGAGAGAGCCGCCCGGATGAGGGTGCAGGGCAGGAGGACTATCAGTGACAGAGTTGGGTATAGGGCTGTGACCCGCATCGAGCTGAGGGCTCGGGTGAGGGTGCGACAGTTGCCTACTGATGGGCATGGTAGGGTAGACAGAGCAGCGGCTGAGGAGGTCTTCCGCATCGCCATGGGGAGGGTTCGGAGGATGTTTCGTCGTGGCGGCTGATTTCAGATGTAGTGATGCAGTGGTCTAGTTGTCTAGTCATGTACGGACATAGTAGTGCCGGCTTTTGTAGGGATGGTTTTCTTGTACTTGTTTTCCCTTTTTGCAGACTAGACAGATAGACAGCATATTTCACTTTTGACTTGTTGTTGTTGTTAGGATGGCTGTACTTTAAACTATCTTTGTAACTCGGATGTTGTACCTTTTCGGTACCTGGTATATATTTGCTTCCATTTCAGTCATTACAATTTTGTTGGGAAGTGATCACGAGTTTATTAGCATATGTATTACTTTTCGATTAAGTTTCCATGAGATATAAAACTGTGGGATTTTAAAACCCAATCATGTAAAGAAATGTGCAAGGAAAAATCCTTTAAAACCGGTAAGTGAACCTAACGTATAATTTTCCAAATTTTCAGTAAAATGCCTCCAAGACGAATGGGCACTAGGGCTAACCCCCGCGAATCTACTGACCAAGAAAGTCACAACCAACACGAGGAAAACCGTGAAAGCAGTGAGGAACAAGGTCAGGACTATAATGAGCAAGAAGATTCCCAGTATGGAGCAGAGGATGAACCCCTGTACTCTGAAGAATTTGAAAGGGAAATAGAGGGTGGAGAAACTGAAGTAGAACAGGAAGGGGAGAACCAGGGCGGAAACCCCATGGGCCAGTTTATGGATCTACTTAGGCAGAATTTGAACCAATACCCCCAACCACCACCAAGCAACAACACTTTAGTGGCAAATTCCTTTAGGGCCTTTAAGTCCCTTAAGCCCCCAGAGTTCCACGGATCGGCTGATCCCGTTGAGGCGAGGGCCTGGATCAAAGAAATTGAAAAGTCTTTTGAGATCCTGAGTATCAATGAGGCTCAGAAGACTGTTTTTGCTACTTACCTACTAAAGGGAGAGGCCAATTATTGGTGGGAAGCCAAGAAAAACATGGAGACTGATGCTGTCATAGCCTGGGAAAGGTTCAAACAATTATTCCTGGAGAAGTACTTTCCGAAGTTCATGAAAACCCAGATGGAACTTAAGTTTTTGGAACTGAAACAGAACAATATGTCCGTGGCGGACTATGAGGCCAAATTTACTGAGTTATCGAGATTTGTGCCAGAGTTTGTAGACACAGAAGAGAAGAAAGCTAACAGGTTTCAACAAGGGCTGAAGCAGTGGATCCAGAATAGGGTGGCTGTTTTAGAGATTACAGATTATGCCACCTTGGTGCAGAAGGCAACCATTGTGGAGGCTGGTAGTGATCAGATGCAGAGAGAGAGAGAGAAAGGGGGGATAAAGAGAAAGCATGTTAGTATGGGCGGAAGATCCGCTGGAGGAAAACCCCCAACCAAGTTTAATCGAGGAGCGGTTTCCCTACCAGGGAGGAATTTAAACCATCTGCTAGTGTAAGTGTGAGCCAGGGCGGCCATCAATCAGGAATGTCCCGTTCCAACCCTTCTCGACCTCCATTGCCATTGTGTGCTACTTGTGGGAAGAGGCACTCCGGGGTGTGCAACCTGAAGCAGATAAACTGTTATAAGTGTGGGCGAGCTGGGCATTATGCTACCGCTTGCACCACGGTCATCCCTAACAGCACAACCTGTTTCCAGTGTGGACAGCGAGGGCACATGAGGAAGGATTGCCCAAAGAACAAACCAGCAGCATCAGGAGCAAGCAAAGTTGCCTCAAATAGGCCACCAACTGCTAGGACTTTCAATATGTCAGTACAAGATGCCGTGAGGGACACAGATGTGATAGCAGGTACTTTTTCTCTTAATTCAGTCACTGCAAATGTCTTATTTGATTCAGGAGCAACTAAGTCTTTTATATCTAGAGATTTTGCGCATAAGTTGAAACTTAAAACCCAGCAACTAAGAGATTCCTTACAAGTAGAAATAGCTAATCAGGAAATCGTACCGGTTAATCAAATTCACCCCGATTGTAAGCTAGAAATAGGAGGACGATCCTTCTATGTCGATTTAATTCCTTTTAAGCTAGGGGAATTCGATGTCATTTTGGGTATGGATTGGTTGTCTCGCAATGATGCGCAGATAGATTGTAAAGGGAAAAAGGTTAAGTTGAAAACCCCAGGGAAGAAAGAAATAGTGTTTAAGGGGATGCGACAGACCCAGAAAATTCTGACCATGGCGCAAACCAAGAGATTGTTACGAAAAGGGAACGAGGCTTATTTAGCCTACGTTATAGATACTCAGAAGGAAGTGCCAAGATTACAAGACATTCTGGTAGTTAATGAGTTCGAGGACGTGTTCCCACAAGATCTTCCCGGACTACCACCTGATAGGGTAATTGAGTTTGCCATCGAGTTAGCCCCGGGGACGGCGCCAGTTTCGAAGGCCCCGTACCGATTAGCCCCAGTAGAAATGAAGGAGCTACCTGAACAATTACAGGAATTGTTGGATAAGGGCATGATAAGGCCCAGTGTGTCACCTTGGGGCGCACCAGTGTTGTTTGTTAAGAAAAAAGATGGAAGTATGAGGTTATGCATCGACTACAGAGAATTGAACAAGCTAACCATAAAGAATAAGTATCCATTGCCCAGGATAGACGATTTGTTTGACCAGCTAAGAGGAGCTGAATACTTCTCTAAGATTGATTTGAGAACGGGATATCACCAACTGAAGATCAAACCTGAAGATATCCCGAAGACTGCATTCTGCACCAGATATGGACATTATGAGTTCTTAGTTATGTCGTTTGGATTGACCAACGCCCCAGCAGCCTTCATGGACCTAATGAATAGAGTGTTCAAGGAATATTTGGACAAATTCGTGATAGTTTTCATTGATGATATTCTCATCTACTCAAGGACAGAGGCAGAACACGCTGAACATTTAAGGATAACCTTAGAAATACTCAGGAAAGAGCAGTTATATGCCAAGTTCTCCAAGTGTGAGTTTTGGAAAAATGAGGTACAATTCTTAGGGCACGTGATCAATAGAGAAGGAGTGTTGGTTGACCCCTCCAAGATAGAAGCAGTTTCAAACTGGGAACGGCCAACTACTCCAACCGAGGTGAGGAGTTTCATTGGACTGGCCGGATATTACAGGAGGTTTGTCCAAGACTTTGCGAAACTCGGAGCTCCATTAACTCGACTTACCCGTAAAACCGAGAAATTTGAATGGACTGAGAAATGCGAGAAGAGTTTCCAAGAGTTAAAGAGGAGGCTGGTGACAGCCCCAGTGCTGGCATTACCTGATGGAAAAGGAGATTTCGTGATTTACAGTGATGCTTCGCATAAAGGACTGGGATGCGTGCTTATGCAGCACGGCAAGGTAATAGCATATGCGTCTAGGCAATTGAAGGATTATGAAGTCAGATATCCCACGCATGATCTAGAACTAGCTGCCATAGTCTTCGCTTTAAAGATTTGGAGACACTACCTGTATGGGGAAAAATGCGAGATTTACACAGATCATAAGAGCCTCAAATACATTTTCACTCAGAAAGAGCTTAACATGCGCCAGAGGAGGTGGTTAGAGTTAATCAAGGATTACGACTGTGAAATTCGATATCACCCGGGCAAAGCCAATGTGGTGGCTGACGCCCTTAGTCGGAAAGAGAAGCTCAAGATGATAACTTCAGAGAAAGAGCTAGTGAAGGATTTTGAGAAGTTGGAAATCGAGGTTAAGTTACCTGGAGAGGGCCAAGAAAAGTTGATGGAAATTAGAATCCAACCTCCATTGCTAGAAAAGATTAGACTGTGCCAGGAACGGATGATGGAGGAAGAAAAGAACTCCACAGAAGAGCTAATGACCGGGGAGGAAATTAAGTGCGAAAGAGACAAGGAAGGGATCATGAGGTACACGTACAGGATATGGATCCCAAATGTTCAGGAGCTCAAGGATGAGATTTTAAATGAGGCACACAACTCAAGATACTCAGTGCACCCCGGTAGCACTAAAATGTATAGGGATTTGAAGGAGTATTACTGGTGGCCCAATATGAAAAAGGACGTAGCAGAGTGGGTAAGCAGATGCTTGACCTGCCAACGAGTGAAGGCAGAGCACCAGAAACCCAGCGGACTTCTACATCCCTTAGAGATTCCAGAATGGAAATGGGAACATATAGCCATGGATTTCGTAGTAGGTTTACCAAGGACCAAGGCTAATCATGACGCCATATGGGTAATTGTAGATCGATTGACGAAATCGGCTCACTTTCTCCCGATCAACGAAAGGTACACGGTCGATAGACTAGTGGACATCAACTTAAAAGAGATAGTGGCGCGACATGGAGTCCCAGTCGCAATAGTATCCGATCGAGATCCTAGATTTAACTCCAGGTTTTGGAGAAGTTTTCAAGAATGTGTAGGGACCCGGCTGAACATGAGCACAGCCTACCACCCCCAGACAGATGGGCAAAGTGAAAGGACCATCCAAACGCTAGAGGATATGTTGAGAGTCTGCGCGATAGACTTCAAGGGGAGTTGATGATCACTTGCTATTGGTTGAGTTCTCCTATAATAACAGTTATCATTCAAGCATTGGGATGCCACCTTATGAGGCCCTTTATGGAAGAAAATGTCGATCTCCCTTGTATTGGGATGAAGTTGGAGAGCGAAAGATGCTCGGGCCCGAAGTGGTCCAACGAACTAAAGATGCAGTAGATCTAATCAGAGGACGGTTGGTAGCAGCCCAGGATCGACAAAAGAAATATGCCGACTTAGCTCGGAAAGGCAAGGAATACGAGGTAGGGGACCTAGTGTTCTTGAAAGTGTCACCTTGGAAAGGTTTAATGAGATTTGGGAAGAAAGGAAAGCTGAGTCCCAGATACATTGGACCATTTGAGATCTTGAGACGGATTGGGGAACTAGCTTATGAACTCGCATTGCCCCCGAATCTACAGCAGGTGCACAATGTGTTCCATGTTTCGATGCTGAGGAAGTATAATCCGGATGCTAAGCATATTGTAGAGTATGAGCAAGTGGACATGCATCCAGACCTGACCTATGCGGAGCAACCTGTGGAAATCGTAGACCGGAAAGAACAAGTGCTCCGAAACAAGGTCAATCAGCTAGTCAGAGTTTTGTGGCAGAACCACAATGTAGAAGAATCCACCTGGGAACTTGAAAGCGCAATGCAAGAAAAGTACCCCCACTTGTTTTCAAACTGATTCCGGGACGGAATCCTTTTAAGGAGGGGAGACTGTAAGAACCCAGATTTTGGGTGGAATTAAAACTTTTATGTATTTAATGATGTAAGAATGAATAGTGGATATGGCTACAATGTAATAATTAATATTTGGGAAAGAATGAATGGAATGCGACTTTATTATGTTATGTCTTGAAGAATGCTAAAGGGTGACAACATAGGTAAGAATAATCTATCTTCTAAGGGAATAAGATATGGCAACTTCAAGCAAGAGAATACTCTCATGTCATCCAGATCGATAACGATTAATCCAGTAGTTCCGTAAAAAGGTTAAGGAACGATCGAAAGAGAATACGGACAATTATACAACCCTAAGAGAATAAGTAAAGAATACAGAATGAATAGTGTTTTGGTGAGAGTATATAATAATATGAGACGACACTATATAGAAGTATTCGGAACGGATTTCCGAGTTCGTATTAGTAATCCAGGGGGAAAATAAGTGTATGTAAAAGCTATCGGATTCTGAAAAAACCGCACTTTTATTTTCTCCGAGAGTTCCCTGGACACTGATAGCCTTAAGTATTTAACGAATGGATTAAAGGAATATATAATGGAAAGTTAGAATGAAAGATGGAGAATGAAAGTATTAATATTAAAGAGGATTCCCGGTAAACCCTAACTAGAAATCCGTGGAATATTCTTACGAACGATCAATCGAAACGAGCAATAACCGGACAAAAGAGCAAGCAGAGACTAAGATGCATGCATGTGCTATGTATAAAATATCTACTAACCAAACTAGAATCAAGGAACTAGAACCATTAGAGATCAACTAGTACTTAGAAAATCAAATCACTTGGTTAAGCCTTCAACCATGCAAAATGCAACACTTGTCCTACAAAAATCATCATCCATTACATCACACTCCACTAACACCACTTGGATGAGATATTATCTAGCAAATGTCACTTTATGCATTATTCCAAATCAACCAACACAAAAGAACATAAAACTCTCCCTTGAAGCTCCATTCGGCCCCTTGCAAAATTCCAATTTCAAAATCCAACTTCCAACCATTTGTTGATCTTGAAACTTTTATGGTGAGACTTACATTTCATATAAATGATCTCCTCAAAATCCTAGCTTCAATCTCTTCTTTTTCCATTTTCAAAAAAATGATTTAAGAGGAGGGTGAATAGTGTTTTCATGAACTAATCTTGTTTTTCCTTGATTTCTTTGGTTGATTTAGCAAGCTTAAGCACTTCTAAGGATCATACCAAGCATAGTGAGGCTAGATCATACTCCATGGAAGGTATAACAACTTTAAACCCTAGGCTTTACCTTGAGATTTTGCATGCTCTTGATGGGTTTTAGTATAAGATGTGATATTAGCATGATTATAAGCATGAATATGATGTAGTTTTGATAAATGTTAAAAATAGTTTAGATGAACGGAAAGGCATTGCTTGGCCTCAGTTCATGTATATAAGTCATGTATATGTTGTTTTGGTTGGATGCTATGTTTATGGGAAGATTCGAAATTGATAGATATTCGGTTTACAGCCGTTATAATGCCCGATTTTACAATACCATGTTTTGTATGCCATTTTCCATGTTGAACCCCTACTGTCCAGAGACCTTATCTGCCATGATAGGATAGGTAATGCTCTAAGCTTCGTTTTGATATAAAGATCACGTGAAACGGACTTACGGTTTAGGAGTTATGACTAAATTACTAAAAGTAGTTCGAATCCGTAAACAAAAGTTCGTAACTGAAATTGAACCCTCGTAAGCTATGTAACGTCATGGCGAATCTTGGTAAATAAATACTAGGGGTAATAAGGAAGGTGTGAAAGAAAACCGTATGTCAAAAAAGGCATTTTTCGGTTTATTAAAAATGTTCGAGTCAAGGTTAAACGAGAACGAACCCCTAAAAGACGACTCCTTTATAACTTGGTAAAACGCTTAGAAAACGGGCGATAAAACTCGGAGTAAAATATTGGTTCGTAACGATCAACCTTAGAACTCATATGACTTAAGTATGTCCCAAGTATAAGTGCAGTGACATGTCGTATTAACGAACGAATGTCGGGTCGGATCAGTGATAATAAGTAATCCACTAAAAGGGGTATAACGAGATGACTCGAGAACGTGTTTCGATTTAAGTATAACTTAACGTTTAATATGTTAAGTGATTAATTCCGAATGCCTTGACTATTTATAGATCACCAGGCTGAATCGGGACCCGCTACCACTACCCCTTACCGTACTCGACTACCAGGCAAGTTTCAATTCCCTTCTTTTAGGCTGTTGTTGTGATTGAATAAATATATATATATATGATTGCTGATATACATATGCCATTGCATGCATGCCTACTTTCAAGTTGAATTGATATACTTGTTCCTTGAATGTTATTGTTGGCTTATAAGCTAGATAATTATATATCAGTTATAAGCCGCTTATTATAAGACCCTCATAGAAGGGCGTATACATCTTTATTCATCAAATATAGACCGGGAGTCAATATTTCTTGATATATCGAGATTACCTCGGGAGAAAATATTTAAGTAAATATTTTCTATTATTTGGGCGACGAATATTATTTGAATATTCGTTCGGGACTAATTATTTTAACGATCCTTACTTCAAATAATTATTTGAATTTAACTATTCAACGAATAATACTTCTCAATATTCATTCAGAGTCGAATTGATTATCGACTATTATTTCGAATATTCTTCTAAAGATGAGACTGTTAGATGAATATTATTTGGATATTCTTTTAGATTATTATTTTATTAAATAAATATTACTTTCGAATATTCATTTAAGATATTAAATACTTGATGAATATTATTTTAATATTCATCTGAAGCTTGATTTAAGTATCGAATATTATCTCGAATATTCCTTAAGGCTTGGATTACTAAATGAATATTACTTGATATTCATTTAGGATATTATTCATTCAATGAATATTACTTTTGAATATTCATTTAAAGTTCCTAATTAATTATGATTATTACCTTAAATATTCTTTTCAGGTCTTATTAATTAATGAATATTGTTTTGAATATTCATTTAAATATTTATTTATTCAATAAATATTCCCCTGATATCTCTTCAGGGATTATTTTGAGAAATACTCTGATTAAAGATATTCTTTCATATTCCCAAATATTCTGTAAAATATTTTAATTCAATAAATATTCTCTGAATATTTATTCCATACTTAGAATAACCTCGATAAGGTTTATCTTCTTCGATTATTACAGAAAATATTTCGAAGTCATATTATTATTAATCTTATATCAAGAAAGGTTCCCAGACATCATTCATCTTTGAGTCTATCTTCTTAATAATAAGGGAACCTTACTTGGAAAAATGTTATTTATCTTGTCGACTTCCCGGTCATAAAGTATTCCCTTCACCCGCAACTCGGGTGCTGTTGACTTATTAAAGTCGTTGTTTACCTTCTCATCTTTCGAGGGGTAAGATTACTGGAACAAGTTGATATCCGTTACCAAGTAATAGCTTGGGAGATATTGGTAAATTTTCCTTTCCAACTAGATACGACTACTTTGTGGAGTCTTATCAACAAGTCTTATACTTGGGGAAAGGGGGACGAACGTTACATTCAGAATCATGAATTCTATTTGAACTAGGAGTCGTGTAAGAGGCCGAGTAGCGCCGGTCCATCCCCTTGGCCCAACCGTTGGCCGGGGAGAGATAGCAAGGCGGTACACAAGTAAAGCCGTCAGTTCTTCCTTCTACCGGTAGTAAATCTAAATTGAGCTGTACGATCTCGACTGATCATCAAGATTGGAACAGCGGGCGCGGTGAATACTCCATCATTGGTTCATCATCCAAATTCATTTATTTCCTGCAACATGATTACTGTTGGCAGAGTTGGAAAAGAGTCATAACCGGAATTGCAACCCTTTCTTGCAAGTTCCTCTTCTTATTAACGATAATAATATCTCGCTTACTTGGATGTAGCAGATATTTCTTCAAACAAATACTTTAAGTTACCTTGTAACTTCATCGTTCATATTATACTAGCATCATTTCCGTAAATGCATGGCATATGGTTTAACAGATAGCTTTGAACTGTTTTAAATTATCGTTCAGATATATATTTGTTGGTGGGCTTTCGCTCACCCTTGCTTTGTTTATATTATGTCACAACAACAGCTAGGACAGATGGCTCGCGTCAGGCGCACTCGGCGCAAGCAGGTTACCCGACCCACCGGACTACCCGCTGAGATGCTAGCCGCCATTGCTGAGGTAGCATAGTTAGACAGCTTTTGTTTCCTGTTTAACTATATGTATAATTAATGTAATCAACGGCAAAACTTTTAAACCTATGATGTTATCCTTTTGGGATTGTAATAACTTTTATTCGTAAACCCTTTAATGTAAGACTTATTTCAATTTCATCTCTGGGACTATAACTGTTGTGTGTGTGAGTGGTAATTATTGTGGGGTCACAGCATGTGATTTATTTATTATGGACTCAAGTCAAGTATTATGAATGGATGTAAGACCGTAACCACCAGATTCCTGACCCCGGATCTGGGGGTGTTACACTCAGGGAGAGACGTCGGGCGGCGGCTAGAGAGCGATTAGAGAGAGAGGAGGCAGAGGAGCAGAGACGGAGAGATGCTGTGGCCCTAGTGCCATATATGGGTAGACCGTCTACAGGATCTGACTAGGCAGGTCCTTCCAGAGTGAGATCGGAGATCCCTGAGGAGGAGAGGCCACTGCGTAAGGGGCCTAGGTTGTCAGTTATACCTGAGGAGCCGATTGAGTGGAGGGATATTTAGATGGTTCCCAACCCTGTCCGACCCGTCCCAGTGCCGTCACCAGTTCCATCTCCTCTACCTAGTCCTGATCCTATAGATGATCCTTTTGAGCAGTTTACCCCTCCAGGGCATTTTGGGTTTTTTGAGGAGGAGGAGGATCCTTCAGAGGATGCTGAGACAGAGTCGGTTCCTCCATCCCCACCCTTTGCACCTCCACCACCTCCACCTGTGGATGTACCTCCCCTAGCTGTACCCCCTCAGGAGGCACCCCTACCGGCGGGTGACCCACTTTCAGCTACCTTATTGACCGAGTACTTTGCCCTTCAGGGACAGTTGGAGGAGTCCCGCAGGACTATAGACACCCTTCTACAGAGGTTAGAGAGAGGGAGAGGAGGGGTTATCCCGGATGGGATGTCTCTGGGGATGATCAGTATTGAGCTACGAGCATTAGGAGATATTAGGAGGTTGTTGGGTGATAGAGGAGACCCGGCATGGAGGGCCCAGATAGTTGATACGGTTACTACCATGGTAGTCCAGATCCGGGATGTTGTTAGGGCAGGGTTGTGAGCCGGGATAGTAGTTTCGTCACTAATCAGACTAGTCATCTTGTTGATGTCATTTTGGGGATTAGTTTAGTTGTTCACTGTTTTAATCCCAGTCTGATTAGAGGACAGTTAGTAGTACTTTTGTGATATCGGATTAGTATGTACGGCTATGTTTTGGGTTTCGGACCTTGTATTAGATGATGTATATTATTAGCAGTAAAAGATTTTGTACCCAAATTGTAAAATATTTATGTACATTAATGAAGTTTGTGCATTTCTATCTAAATTTTTTTTTGCTGCATTATTTTTTATAAATGTTGAGACTCAAAAATATTGATGTATAAAAGGTGATTGACTTAATGAAAAGGCTATCGTGTTAAGGGCGATACACTTACCTACTAAAGTTATGATATAACTAGATGCAAATCGCGTGATAAAGATATTGTGATGAGAAAATGAGTTAATTAATGATATAATTGTGTATATAGAAATGATGTATATTGTAACCCAAATTTGGGTAATTAATAAGGACTATTGTTATGTACAGAACTATGCCGCCTAGACGTGATAGTAGAGCGAATGCAAGGGAAAATGAGAGAGACGGAAGAAGTCGAAATATAGAAGGTACTAGACTGAACGAAAATGCTTATAATGAAGAAAATCATGAAGAAGGAGAAGAGGAATCAACTGGCCAACAAAGGAATCCGGGAGGTGATCCCTTTGCTAATCCACAGAATCCCCAACAACCACCTGTTCTTCCCAATCAGGCAGCTAATTCCTTTCGTGCCTTTAAGTCATTAAAGCCCCCAGAATTCGAGGGAACCACTAACCCAGTAGTAGCTAGGGCATGGCTAAAAGAAATGGAGAAAGCTTTCGAAATACTGAGGATAGAGGAAGATCAGAAAACCGTTTTTGCCGCCTATCTCTTAAAGGGAGAGGCAAATTACTGGTGGGAAGCTAAGAAGAACTTAGAAGAAGCGGGAGTGATAACCTGGGAGCGTTTCACTAGGGTGTTCCTAGAAAAGTATTCTTCTAGGTATTTAGAAAACCAAATGGAATTAAAGTTTCTGGAGTTAAAACAGGATAACCTAACAGTAGCAGAGTATGAAAATAAATTTACAGAACTGTCGAGGTTTGTTCCCGAATTTGTGCGTACTGAAGAACAACGTGCAAAAAGGTTTCAACAAGGGTTGAAACCCTGGTTACGAACGAGAGTGGCCCCATTTGAGTTGACTGATTATGCTGCAGTGGTTCAAAAGGCATCAATTATAGAGGCCGAGAGTGAGCAGGCTCAAATAGGTCGAGAGAATAAGAAAAGAAGATTTGAGGGCCCAAAAGGAGGTTCAAGTGAGGGAAGCTACTTTAACAAAGGAGGTAGAGGACAAAAATCTCAATTTGTGGGAAAGTCGGGGGGTAACAAGACTACTAGTGAGACGGTGAATCAGGGTGGAAAATCTTCAGGGACATTTCAGTCCAATCAATCACGACCACCATTACCAGATTGTGACACGTGTGGTAAGAAGCATATAGGAGTCTGTAGAGTGCTGGGAGTAACTTGTTTCAAGTGTGGACAAAAAGGACACTACCTTAACCAGTGCCCATCAACTGATGCAAACCCTAAAAGAGATGTTAAGTGTTACCAGTGTGGGAAATTAGGACACATTGCTAGAGATTGCCGTTCAGGTGGGTCATACGCGCCAGGACAGAGTGGGGTTGCTTCAAATAGGCCTACTGCTAGAGTGTACAACATGACCTTAGGGGAAGCGTTGATGAAACCAGATGCGGATACAGGTACTTGCTTTTCGATTTAAATTTTGTGTGTAAGTCTTTGGTTAAGGATCGACTTAATCAATTAATGGAATAAATAAGTTAATAATATAGATAAGGAAAATCAGTATCTGTTAAGGGCTACGAAACGTTATGAAAAGAAAAGTAGGAGTGTTTTGGGAAAACACAAGCTCGTTGAGACGAACAGGAAATATATATTATAGGTGGTATTTTCTTACAATTGTTTTAAAGAATATTATTAGAGCTTATTTTCTGGAAAATTTTACAGAGAGGAGCTATAGGAATATTGAGGAGTTAATATTTATGTCATGATAGAGATCAGAAGATGGTCAAACCATAAGTGAGATACACTACCATTCAGAAAAGGTCAATGTAGTGGCGGATATCTTCGTCAAAAGAGGAATGAGAGACGAGATAACATGGAATGACTAGAAACAGGAGGAGATTTGTGAGGAGAAGACAGTAAAAGGACTGCTATTGATAAACTAAATGGCATGTTGATGAATGACAAGGAAGTTATGTTAGTATATTTCTGTGCAAACAAGATAGAGATATCACAAAAGGAAAAGGATAAAGGAAATAGAGTGGAAGTTAGAAGGTGTGAATGAAAAAGATACTTATGGACATTTCCAACATGATTCCGGGACGGAATCCTTTTAAGGGGGGAAGACTGTAATAACCCTAACTTTAGAAAGGCTACAGTGCCCAAATGAATAGTGATCTTGAGGAATCCAGGGAAATGGTGTGTAGGTACTCTATATTAGGGATGGAAAATGAGTAAACAGAAACCATATTAGTGTTGTACATTGAAAATAAGTGACTCGAAATGACGATGGATTTTAGAAATTCCTGAATTTTGATTTTGAGGATTTTGAGCTCGAACGAACTTCTATATCTTGGATATTAAGGAGTACAGAAATACTAAAGGAATTATATATTGAGGAATTAGTAAATTTAAGTTAAACCAAGGGATTATTAAGTCAAGAGAATACCAAAGGAAATTGGATTTGTAAATGATTTCGAAAACCACTGAGATGATGAGGTATACTCGAAACGAACCACAATTAGACGAGTATGGAAACCAAGCAACCAAGATTAATAATATAACAAGGATTATATCACATTAGTAATTACCAAGATTTATTAGTATTTTACCTAGGAAAATCAAGAAAAGAATAAAAAGGATGCATCCAATGACATCATCCTCTGCATCATCTTCCACTAACACAAATTAAGGGCAAATTAGTCTTTAAACCATGGGATTTTTCTACAAAACTCTAGAATTAGGATAAGATGAGATGAGGATTATCAAAGAAACACAAAAATATCTCTCCACCTTGTCCAATACACCATTCGGCCAAATAGGAGGAAAAAAGGAAGAAAAATAAAAATAAAAAACAAAACCCTAGCTCTCTTCAATAACAATTCAAGGGAAAAATCATGGAGCTTCTTGGAGATTAGGAAGGAGCATATACAAAGTTTCAAGGCCAACCATCATCATTTAGCAAGGTAATAAAATCATGGAATTTGTTAGAAAAGATGATGAATAGTGTTTTCAAGTGTTAACTTTGTTTTAATGGTTTCTTTTAGTGATTCAAGCTAGTATAAGGTTGATTAATGATATATCAAGGATTGTTAAGGGTTATCAAAGCTTCAAGAAGGTATAATCATGCTTGCTCTTTTATATTTATGGTGGATATTGTTTGGTTTAGTGATTAAATAGTGTAAATGTCAAGATTATGATGTTATATGTGTTTGTAAGTGGTTTGAGTTAAATATGGAAGTGTTTGGGATTGTAACCATGGCTGGTGAAGAAGACCACATGGTGTAGGTGATGATTATGGTGTTTGATAATTGATTTGGAGGAGTTGGATTTATGGAAAGTACGAAATTATAGCCGTTATAATGCCCGATTTTCGTTAGGATGTAAGTTGCCCTGTTTTGGACCCCCTGCATCCGTACGGTACCCTACTGTCCAGGTTCCTAATTAACTATGAAATGATAGAGCTTAGTTCATAGATCGTTTTGATATAAGGTGCGTTAAAATCTGATGAACGGTTTAGGAGAAAAGTCAGTTTTAGTGAAAGCGGTTCTGAAACCGAGAAACCGTAAATGTATCAAACTTGAGGTTACAATTACCATACTTTAACATTGTTAAAAGTCACGAAATTTTGGGATATGGTAGTAGTGTGGTCAAAGAACTATTTCCAGTTGACCTTGCAATAAAATTCAAAATTTAAAAATTATAAGAAATTCTGCAGTCGAGTGTGGTCGTTAAGGGAAATGGTGAAAACCCCTGAAACTTCGATTAAGGTTTTAAATGGCTAAGTTCTTGAACCTTTGGGGTAATAAGAATACGTTAAACATATATTAAAGTTTCAAAAGGTAATGTTATACAAGAGTGTAGTGAGTAAGAGATGTGGTTCTAACGACGGTCCTTTTGTGTTTATAGAAACTCCGGAAGAGGGACGAGCCATACCGTCAGGATATCGAAACCGAGGCAAGATTTCTTCTATCCCTATTTGTAAAACTACTTATCTTCATAAAGAAACTTTATTTCGTGGAATATATATGTGATGCTATTATTACTATATTGTGAAGAAATTGTCTTCCTTGAGTATCAATATTGAAAAGAAAGATATACGAAGATGTATATGAATATGGATATGAGTATAAGATGTATATGAATATGAATAAGAGTATGAGATGGATATGTATAGAGATGATTATGCATGAATTGAACATGCCTTATGATTATGAGAATAAGAGAGAATGGTATCAGTTGTTATCGAGGGTTATATGGTTATAATATTATATTAAAAATGTTCTTTTTGAGTATCAGTGGTTTAATAAACATTATTTGATTATCATGCATTACTCTTAAAATAGATGGAATATTTTACGAATATAAAAGTATATTTGATTTCTGAATATGAAAGAGAGGTCTGAATCATAATCAAAGCATTATGATATATATATTTTATAGAAGTAATGTGCGAGAATGGAAATGATATGAGAGAATGATATGTGGAAATGAAAGTGAGAAAATGGAAATGTGGAATGATATTTTGAAAAGAGAATAATGATGTGATAAAGAGGGGGATTGCAACAGACTTGCGTAAGTGGCTGTGTCAGGGCTGTGTGCGACACAGTCCAGCATTTATTATTTTTATTACGGCACGAAGATGCCAAGGGAGGATGTTAGCAGGTGGCCTTCCTCCAGGGATGATCTTCATTCCTTCTACCGGTAGTAAAAAGAGAGCAGGTACGATTATGCGACTGATCATCGTCCTAACGTATCAGGCGACAGCAGATATCCCCAATGTTTTTGAAAAGAAAGTGTAGACAATGGTTTTCAGATTTCTATACTGAAAACAGAATAATGATATGAGATGATGGAATTATGGTTGCACATGAAGAAAAACTGATATTATATTAATTTAGATTTCTTTCTTATAATAGTGAGTGGATGATGTATTATTAAATAAGAGCTTTATTCTCCCTAAAGGATTTTAACTGTTCCCTGCTATTATATGTGCATATACATATATATATACCTGTTCACATTTTAAATTTTAGTTACAGTATTATCTTGCTGAGCTGTTATAGCTCACTCTTGCTACTTATGTATATAGCAGCTAGGTCCCATGCCGATACTACGTACCACACCCCGCAAGAGGGTAAGGGAAAGGCGACCTTTTGAGCGAGTGCTGGCGACCATCCCCGAGGTAGTGACAAGCGAAGGGGCTTAGTAGATTTATGTAAATTAAGTGTGTAAGTTGTAATAAACATTAGTTGTTGAAGTGCTTCTTGTAGAAGCTTTGTTCAACAATGTATTTAGTAAATTCTGGGCTTGTAATAACTGTTAACTTTAATACCTTTAAATATTGTGGATGTTGTTCTATGAGCATATGACTGGTGTGTGTGTGTATTAGTGTGGGGTCAACTGCTTATAAAAAAAAACTACAGAGATATTGATATTGATCGGAAATTGGACCTTGACGGCCCGGATCCTTGACCCCGGATCCCGGGGCGTCACAGAAGAGCTGACGGATTTACTTGTCTACCGCCCTGTTAGATCTCCCCGGCCAACGATTGGGCCAATTGGGATGGACCGGCGCTACTCGGCCTCTTACACGACTCCAAGTTTGAAAAGAAGTTCTTGACTCTGAACGTAAAGTTCGTCCCCCTTTCCCCAAGTATGATACTTGTTGATAAGACTCCACAAAGTAGTCGTATCTAGTTGGAAAGGAAAATTCAACATCATATCTCTCAAGCTACTGCTTGTTAGAGGATACCATCTTGTTTCAATAATCTTACCCCTCGAATGATGAGAAGGTTACTCAAAGATTCAATTGATAAACAGCAACCAAGTTGCGAGTGAAATGAATAGTTTTACAAGATTTATGACTGGGAAGTCAACAAGATAAATAACATTGCTCAAGTAGGTTCCCCTATAATATGGAAGTTTGAGCGAGCATTTAAATCCTTTTAAGATAGATTTAAATGAAAAATAAAGAGTTGGAACCTTTCCTTGATAAAATAGTCGTAAAAAGTCTCCGAAATATTTTACATAATATCTGGATGTGAAAGATAATCTCCGAATAATATAAATCATTTTAAAAAGAATTTAAAAGAATTAAATAAATATTCCAAGAATATTTATTAACTCAATAATAATTACGGAATATTATTAAATCATAATATTGCTCGTAAGTAATCCTCGAATGAATATATGGAATTATTTACTGAATAAATCCCTCCTTAAATGAATATTCCAAATAATATTCATTAAATAACTAAACTCCAATAAATATTTAAATTAATATTCAATAAATAAGTCAAACCTTAAATGAATATTTTGAAAATAATATCCATTTAATGAATAATCTTCTAAATGAATATCCAAATAATATTCATTTAGTAATCAAAACTTTAAAGGAATATTCGAAATAATATCCCTTAAGTAAATATAACTTCCAATGAATATTTTAAAATAATATTCATCAAGTACATAAAACCTTAAATAAATATTCGAAAGTAATATTCATTTAATAAATAAAATTCCAATGAATATCAAAATAATATTCATTAAATAATCAACTCTAAGTGAATATTCGAAACTAACATTCATTTAATATCTCTCGACTGAGATAATACTCGAGTAACATCCCTCGAAAGATTTCCAAGTAATTGATACTTTATGGAAATATAAATAATGTTTAATAATAACATTCCTCAAGATAAATAGTAATCTGCCGTTGGAATCCCTCCGGGTTTCCACGACTATCTATATCTCAAAATACTGACTCCAGGTCTATATTTAAGAATGAATATCATATGCCCTTCGCTAAGGGTCTTACCAAAACAATCCGTCTTACAACTGATAATACGTATCTAGTCTATAAGCCAATATTAATTCAGGGAACAGGTATCATAATATAATTTGACAATAGGCATGCATGCTATGGCATATGTAAAATGGCAATCACATATATATATTATCACAACAACAGGTTCAAAGTTTTGAACACTTGCCTGGTAATCGGGTGTGGGTGGAGATAGCGTGTCCTGGGTCTGCTCGATGATATATAAACAATCAGAACATTCAAGATTAACCACTTAACACGTTTTAAAAGTCTAAGTATAACTTCACTTAAATCGAAACACGTTTTCGAATTATCTCGTTATACACCTTTTAGTTTAACTATTTTTATTACTGATAATATCCGACATTTATTCGTTATTACGACTTGTCATCATACCCACACTCGGTATATACTTAAGTCATATAAGTTCTAAAGTCGATCGATTATGAACCGAGATTATACCTCGTGTTTTATCGTTCGTTTTCTAAGTGTTTTACCAAAGTTATAACCAAGCGGGTTTTTATGGGTTCGTTCGCGTTTAACTTCGATTCAAACATTTTTATAAAATCGAAAAACGATCCGTTTGATATGTGGTTTTCTTTCATACCTTCCTTATGACCCCTAGTATTTATTTACCAAGATTTGCCTCTGAATAACATGTTTTACGAGGGTTCAATTGAAGTTACGAACTTTTACTTACGGTTCCGAACCAATTTTAGTAATTTGACCGTAACTCTTAAACCGTGAGTCGGAATGTTTCGATTCTCATGCCAAAACGATCTATGGCTCGAGATCTACAAAGACATGTCATAATATTACCAAGGTCAGGAAATTATATTTACTTTCATGCTCGGTTTCTAAGTGTTAACAAAAATTTGGCATTACGACGGCTATAAATCGAATATTTCCAAATTCCAAACTTTCCAATAATCATAGTTTCCACTCCAAACAACATATATACATGATTTATAACCATGAACTGAGGCCAAGCAATGCCTTTCCGTTCATCTAACTATTTTTAACATTTATCAAAACCCCATTCATAATCATGCTTATAATAACATCATCACCAAAACTCATCTAAAACTCCATTAAAACTCAAAACAAAAACTTGGGTTCTTAAAGTTTATACCTTCCTTGGAGTGTGTATGCACTTAGTAATCCTTGTATAGTCCTTAGATTTTTTTAACAAAGCTTAGATCATCCAAAATAATCAAGAAAAACAAGGTTAGTTCTTGAAGGGTTCCGTTACTTTTTTTCTCTCCTGTCTTCCTGTGAGAGTTTAAGGTTTTTCTCTCCTGTCTTTCTTTAGATTTGTGAGAGGTGGTAATATGACCACAATGAATGATATCGAAATGCAGATGGCGGAGATTGATATAAACAACGAAGAAAATGAAGAACTGGTGTTCGAGGATGGAATGGAGGAGGAGGTCAATCGGTTTGATCTATGTCTGGTTGGTAGGTTTCTTACGGAGAAAAACATCAATTCTCGAGTTATGAAATCTAAGATGGCTGATGTCTGGTGGCCTGCTATGGGAATAAACATAAAGGACCTAAAAGCAGGGGTGTTTTTATTCCAGTTTTATCACAAAGACGACATGGATTGGGTGATTAAAGGAGGCCCCTGGTCATTTGATAATGCGCTGTTGGTCATTAATATCATTAAGCAAGGGGAGGATCCTGTGAAAGTGCCTTTGGTGGAGGTGGACTTTTGGATTCAGATTCATAACCTACCTGTTAACTTCATGACAGAGGCCGTTGGTAAGCAACTCGGAAACTTCTTTGGTTCGTTCATACAGTACGATCCTAACAAATCAGGGGCTTTCAGTTGTAAAGGGTAATAATTCAAATTTGTTGGAGGGAAATCCAATTACGACTTTAGCGAATGGGCCAGTGGATGACGAGTTGGATGGGCTTAGAGTAGATGAAAGGAAAAGACAGAGAAGTGAAGCCCATGGACTTAGTAACATGGATTTTGACAAGGTTAACAAAACAACAGACACTGTTCTTTCTCACAATGATTGTACAGAGTCTCATGCAACTTATTTGGCTAAGTTTGTGAAGCAAGCTAGCCAGTCCCAATGAATTGTCTTAGTTGGAACTGTCGAGGGGTGGGGAACCCTCATACAGTTCGAGCTCTGAATGATCTCCTCAAAAGTTACAAACCAAGTTTTCTTTTCTTATCAGAAACGTTATCAATAGCTAGTAGAATAGAAGAACTCAGAGTACGTTTTGGGTTCGATCAATGTTTTTCAGTAGATAGGGTTGGTAGAAGTGGTGGCTTGGCAGTTCTTTGGAAGCGTCATGTGCAGTGTCAGATAACGGGGTACTCACAAAATCATATTGATGTGGTTTTTTCAGAGAATAATTCGTTAGCCTGGCGCATGTCGTGTTTTTATGGTTTTCCTGAAAGAAGCAGGAGAAAAAGCTCCTGGGACTTGATAAAGAATCTCGAGGGCATCTCAAGTTTGCCCTGGTGCATTTGGGGTGACTTTTATGATATGTTATATGAAGCTGATAAAAAAGGTAACTCTGATCATCCTCGTAGTTTGCTTGAGGGATTTCGTAGTACTATTGAAGCTTGTCAGTTAACAGAATTGAATTTAGTTGGAGGGAAGTACACGTGGGAAAAAAGTAGGGGGTCGAGTGGTTGTGTTAGAGAACGTTTGGATAGAGCGTTTGCCAATGCAGGGTGGTGGTCCAAATTTCCTCTTTGTAATCTTACTTTATGTCATGCTGCGGTTTCAGACCATGAACCCATCTTTTCGGAGCTAGTAAATACGAAGTTCACGTTAAAGAAGTGACGAATGTCTGGGTTAATTTACCTCCGATTCATCTTCTTCCCAAATTATTCTCAGTCTCATCTTTTATGGCGAATTGGGGTCGGACGTTTTTTCACAAATTTATAGAAAAATTGAAGGCATGTAAAAGAAAGCTTGCTTTATTAGTAGACAGGACAGATGATGATAGTGTCAAAGAGTATCTGAGTGAAAAAGACAAGTTAAATTTGCTGCTCCTCCAAGAAGAAACTCACTGGAAACAAAGGGCTAAGTTGTATTGGTTGTCCGATGGAGATGAGAATACCAAGCTATTTCATGCTAGTGCCTTAGCACGTAGGAAGGCTAACAACATTAGCTTCCTGGTAAATGATATGGGAGAGAGTGTAAGTGATCAGGAAGGGATGTGCCACATTGTCAAGGATTACTTTACTAATCTGTTTGCAGGTGAGGTGCCTAGTGATGAGTCTGAGCAGGTGACCAGCAGCAGGGTTGTCACAAATGAACAGAATCTGAAGTTAACTGAGACTTTGCATTTTGAGGAGTTTACAGAGGCTCTGAAACAGATGCATCCCGATAAATCCTCGGGACCTGACGGCTTGAATCCTGCATTCTTTCAAACGTTCTGGCCAATAATGGGACATGAGGTGTTCCAATTTTCTAAAGATTGGCTTGACAATATCACTTTCCCAGGCGAGTTGAACTGTACGAATGTCATCCTTATTCCCAAGAAAGAGAATGCCTCTAATATGAAAGACTTGCGTCCGATTGCCCTTTGTAACGTTCTATACAAAATTCTTGCTAAGGTGCTTGCAAATCGAATTAAGGTTGTGCTTCCAGATTTAACCTCAGACAATCAATCTGCGTTCATCCAGGGGCGAAGTATATCTGATAACGTACTCATAGCGCTTGAAGTAATACATCATATGCAGAGGAAAAACAGAGGAATTGATGGTGAGGTGGCCCTCAAGCTAGACATCAGTAAAGCATATGATAGAGTCAATTGGAATTATCTTAAAGATAGAATGAAAACCATGGGTTTTTGTAATAAGTGGATTTCTTGGATGATGCTATGTGTTCGCACTGTCTCATACAACTTTTGCTTGAATGGTTCTATTATTGGCCCAGTTTATCTGAAGAGAGGTTTGCGCCAGGGGGATCCGCTTTCTCCATATTTATTCCTTCTCTGTGTCGAGGGTCTGTCCAATGCCCTAGATGATGCTTCAGTTAATGGTAAAATTCATGGCTGCACAATAAGTGCTACGGCTCCAACTATCTCTCACCTCCTTTTTGCAGACGATAGTTTCCTTTTCTTTCATGGGACTACAGAAGAGACGCGTAATGTTAAAAGTCTGCTGAATAACAATGAAAAGTGGTCTGGACAGTCTGTGAACTATCAAAAGTCTGGTGTTTTGTTCAGTGCTAACATCCGTCTGGATAAACAAAGGGAGTTAGCCAATATTCTGGGGGTGCACAATGACATTTCAAATTCTAAGTACTTAGGACTACCGTCGTTGATTGGCAGGTCTAAAAAACGAGTCTTTGGATATCTAAAAGAAAGAGCAAGCAAACGCATCCAAGGGTGGCAAGCCAAGCCTTTTTCTCGAGCTGGTAAAATGGTGTTGATTCGTAATGTGGCGCAAGCTATCCCAGCCCATACTATGTCATGTTTTTTGTTGCCAAGAAGTCTCAGCCATGAATTAGAGGTACTTTTTAACAAGTATTGGTGGAGTTCAGGAAAGAGTAATTCGAAAGGAATAAATTGGTGCTCGTGGAACAACATAAGTATGGCGAAGAGCAAGGGTGGCCTAGGGTTCAGAAATCTTTATGGTTTTAACACTACGTTGCTTGGAAAGCATTGCTGGAATTTTATGCATAATCCAGACTCTTTAGTGTCAAGACTGTTTAAAGCTAGGTATTTCTCTGATTGCCACTTATTGAGAGCTAGTAAAGGTCAAAATTCTAGCTTCATTTGGCAAGGTATCTGGACGGCGAAGGAGGAGTTGAAGAAAGGGTTTAGGTGGGTTTTGGGGAATGGAGAGGATATCATAGCAACGAAGGATCCGTGGTTGCGTAGGAAGATAGATTTTAGGGTGGAGTATAGTCACAGGTATGAGGGTCGAAATGAGACTGTGGCAAGTCTGTTTAGTACCAATTCAAAGCAATGGAATGCCAGTTTGATTATGGATAAATTTGAAGAAGAGGATGCTCAGGCTATCTTAGCTATTTCAGTACCTCAAAGAAGTATATGTGATCGAATTGTCTGGTCTAAATCCAGCAATGGCATTTATTCTGCTAAGGATGGCTACAGACTTTGGTTTGATGAAAATGTTAGCACGGTCAGTGTTCCTACGAGTCGTGGTTGGGGTAAATTTTGGCATCTTTTGATCCCCCATAAGATGAAGATTTTTATTTGGCGCCTTTGCCGCAATAATATTCCGGTTCGTAATCGTCTGAAATCTAAAGGAGTCAATGTTCCAATTATCTGTCCTATTGCATTAAGGATGTTGAACACCTGGCTCATGTCTTTTTTGATTGCGTTTTTGCTTCTCAGTGTTGGAGTCATATGAATCTTAGCTATGATATGAGCGAGGTCGAGTATGTGTCGGAGTGGCTTCTGGATAAACTTGATACTGCTCCATCTGAGGAGAGCTCTATGATTTGTACGGTGTTATGGGGCATTTGGTATTGGAGGAATAAGTAAGTTTGGGAAGACAAGGTCACGACTCCTACTTTAGCCATGGAAGGGTCGTTCAAAGTTCTTTATGAATGGAGGCAAGCCAGACAATCGCAAAAGAAATTGACTCAAGGGAAGCGAGTTAATGAACAACCTTTGATTTGTAAGTGGATGCCTCCAGATGAGGGAGTGCTAAAGCTAAATGTAGATGCCTTTTTGTTCCAGGGGTCTCTCTCTTTTTCAGTTGGTATGGTTCTCAGAGATTCTAGAGGTGAGTTTGTTGCCGGTAAGAACCTCTGTCTCCCCTCACCTGATTCAGTTTTTGAAGCGGAAGCCATTGGCGTGAGTGAAGCCCTGTCATGGATTATGGAACAACAGTTACAGAATCGGAAGATTGTTGTGGAAACAGACTCCCTTCTTACGGTACAAGGTACTAAAAGTAGTAAAGTGAACTGCTTGGAGGTGGGTGAAGTGCTCAACTCTTGCAGGCTTCGACTGCAACAATTGAAAGGGGTTTCTGTTAATTTTGTTAGGAATATTGCTAATAGGGTAGCACATGAGTTTGCTAGATTGCCCTGTTTAGTTAATTGCCAGAACTTTTATTCATCTCCTCCCTCTTGTCTGGTGGAGATTATTCTTTGTGATTTGATGATTGAATAAAGTTTTCTTTTGGTTTCAAAAAAAAGGTTAGTTCTTGAAGAACACTATTCACCCTCCTTGTAAATGATTTATTTGAAAATGCAAACAAAGGAGTTTGAATCTAAAATTTTGAGGTGATTACTTTCTTGAAATATAGGACTCACCTTAAAAATTACAAGATCAAACAAGGAGTGGAAGCTTGATTTCTCTTTTGGAATTAAAGAGAAAGTCGAATGGAATAAAGGAAAGACAATGGTGTTCTTTGCTTGGTTGTTTTGGAAAGAATGCATAAAGTGGTCTTGCCTTGATAATATCTTGATGTTAAAGTAGCTTTATTAAAGTGGTGATGTAATGGATGAGGTAATTTTCTTGGACAGGTGTTGAAGATTGGATGGTGTTAAGGCTAACCAAGTAGCTTGCTTTGCTAAGTACTAGTTTCATCTCTAACTATGCTAGTTGCATGAGTCATCACTAGGTTTTCTAGATATTTTCCACCACTACATGCATGTATCTTGATTCCCTGCTTGTTTCTTTATCCGATTATTGCTCAATTCTTTGATCGTTCGGATGAATAACTCATTCGTTTCTAGTTAGGGTTTTACCGGAATCCGTCTTAATATTAATACTATCATTCTACATCTTTCTTACTAACTTTCGAATTTAAATTCCTTAAATCCCTTCGTTCAATCCTTAAGTCTATCAGTGTCCAGGGAACTCTCGGAGAAAATAAAAGTGCGGTTTTTCAGAATCCGATAGCTTTTACATACACTTATTTTTCCCCTGGATCACTAATACGAACTCGGAAATCCATTCCGAATACTTCTATATAGTGTCGTCTCATAATATTCTTACTTCCACCAAAACACTATTCATTCTTTATTCTTCCTTTATTCCCTATATTTATGACAATGTCCTTGTTCTTTCTCGGGCGTTCCTTAACCCTTTCACGGAACCACTGGACTAATCGTTATCGATATAGATGACATGAGAATATTCTCCTGCTTGGAATTGCCATAACTTATTCCCCTAGGAGATAGATTATTCTTATCTAAAGTGTCAACCAATAGTATTCATCATGGCATAAAAACATTTGAATCCAAATCTATTTCTTTTATTCATTATCTCAATCGTTACATCGTAGTCATAATCACTATTCACCATTACCTCAGTATATAATAAAAAGTTTTAATTATATCCAAAATTTGGGGTTCTTACAGTCGCCCCTCCTTAAAAGGATTCCATCCCGGAATCAGGTAGGAAGCAAAGAGTCGTTTGTCTGTCGTTTCACCTTTCAGCTTCCGGGTCAATTCTTAGTCGTTCTGCCCTTTCTCAGCACATCTACTGGTGCTACAATACGTACTTTATCCTTTTTCCATCAACTTTGCTACTTTTTGTACAACACATTATCCGGGTTATACTCTTACTCAGTCTTATCCTTATTATTCTTATTGATATCCGCAGTGGCTTTAGTATAACTATCTTGCTACGAATTCGGAGATAACCTCGCTCGCACTGTGCATTTCCTGATCGCTTTAATCTTCGCAATCTCGATCAATATAGAGAAGTGGAAAGATTTATTGAGAGATCACTATGATCAATTGAACATTTGTTATATTGCATAGTTAGTAGAGAAGGGGGCCAGCCTTTAGTACTTGACAAGCAATTAAACAAGTTATGGTATTCCACTTAGACTTCTATCACATAGACAGATAGTCACGTAGCAGTACTTCCCCTCCTTAAAGGGTTGTTCTTCTCAATTCATAAAGAAGATGAATAAGAGAGAAGAAAAGAAAAGAATTCTAAAGGATTATAGAAAGTTTTCATGATTGTAAAATATCATACTCAGAATTTACCTCTGAACTATAGAGGTTCATCAAAGAAGAAAATAATCATAATTATATGCAATACTATTTGATCGCAATCTCATGTGTCAACATATCTTGCTGTTTTGTCCATCATACGCTCACTTCAGAAAATTCCTTCAACCTTTTAGGTTAAATCTTAGGTTTCTCGCTTGACATCATTGTTACTGACATTCCATGTCACGCTACTAGCTTTTTCATATCTATAATATTAACACTATCAGGTTGTCATCCCGAGAATTCATCAAAAAACCCATTTATTAATCCATTCATAACATTCCTTGCTTCACATTCCATAGTTGCTTTCCCAGCCTTTTCTTTATCAATCACATCCTTCTTATTATCTGATTCTTATTCACTTATATTATTTACCTCCACCGTCATCTCTTTATTGAGGCATCTTTTGCACTTGGCACCTCCCTATTGGTATCCCTTCACATTTCCTCTATAATCGTCAAATTATTCCAATTTAAACCCTCCGAAATGAATCTGGCTTATTTCTTTAACTTAGATCCAATATAATCTACTTCTGCCGACCTTGTTTCTCATCACTTGATCTTTTCTACCCGTGATTTTCCACAGGTCGTTCTTTGTAAGTCAGACCAGGTCGTATATCTACCTGCTCATACTCTTATCATCTGTTGAGCATCTGCATTTTACTAGGGTAGCCTTGCCACATGAAAACCCGTTATGTCCGTGCTATAAGTTTTAGGGGTAAGGCTGGCTCGAATGCCACCTTCCGAACACTTTTAAACTCTCAGCCCAATAAGTCTCGGGCTCAACTGCCCTTCCCTCCAAGACTCATTAATTCTTTCTACGGGAATACCTTTAGCATCATGAATCATCAACCTCATATTCTCTATCTTGTTTGCGCAGAAATACACTAACACAAACTTGCTTGTCATTCATCAACATGCCATTTAGTTTATCAACAGCAGCACTTTCTTTATTTTTTATGTTGTCATCTACTTTCTTAGAAGAATCACCATCGCTTGTTGTTTACGTAGTGCATTAATAGCTAACCCTACGGATTTCAAATCCCTTAGGGAGACAAAGTAATCACTATTCCTTATCCATAAGGAACACTTCCTGATCTTGATGTAGATATTACATGAAGTAGATAGAATTGTAGAAGAGTTTCAAGCATCGCAGCTAGGTCCGGTTGTTGAAACTATCACTTATGCATCTTCCATAAAAGACTGGAAACTTAATGGTTTACTTCGTCAATTTTTTGTATCATGGTCCTGGTTTGCCTCAAAAAGGGAGCTTCTACGGTATGTAATATGCTTAAGACTCCATCAGGAATCGAATCTTTACTTAAACTATTATTACCGTCGATTCTTGCACAATCATCAGAATGAATGTAAATTCCTCCACTCCGATATGACTTTCAAGGCCCTTCCAATTATCATTCTGTTCCTTCGATAAGCACATTTGTAATTATTCCTTTATACTTAGACTGTCGGCCACCTCATTGGCCTTTTCTGATAATAATAATTTCTTGTAATCATTGTTCTCTGGATACATTCCAACTCAAATTTTTCTACCTCATTCCCATCACTGTTGGGTGAAAGCATTCTCCCTTAAACTATGCTGAAGGAGAAAAAATATATATCTATCAGTCTTTTTCCATAAGTCATTGCTTCCACCTTCCCGTGGGAACTTTATCAAAGTTTCTTTGGTTCCATCCATACCTCATCATGGTTTCATATATGCCTCATCTGGCATTATTGTTATTGTGTCTTACATTCTCTACCAAACTTCTAGTTTGAAACTCAGAATATTAACTTTTTCCTTGTAAGGTTTCTTAGGTCATCCTCATCATTCCTCCTGTATTTTCTAAGTACAGGGTATATCAAAATGTCATTGATCAATACTCTAATAATTCTATCTATGTTCTTTCCAGAACTCTTTTTTTTTATATTCCTTACAGGTCATTGTTACCTTAGCAAATCCAACTCATGTCCTATGAATTCACAATGTCTTTATTAGGGTTAATGCCATCCCTTGTGCATTCGCCAGGGTTTGTCTCAATTTATGGATATCCTATCCTTAATTCAACTACCAAGGAATTCTTGCATCCTATAATTGGCAATCAGATCATGTATCCTTAATAAGGGTCTTTTTTTTCAATCATTCTCATTTGATAATCGATCGGTAGCTTAATGCTAACCTCTTCTTTCAGATAGTTGTCAACCTATTTGACCTTCCAAAAGACAACGTATGTCTATCTGCTCTTTTACAGAACTTGGTAATGGTAGCAGGGATGTTTTGGAAGATATTGGTCGAGTTCAACGTGGATTTCTTAGTATTTATTGTTCTTCGCAAAGGTACTTGCCTCAGGCAAAATTTATACAGCATACTGTTCAATTTCTGACCATTTTTGTACTCTCTTTATATACCTTCATTGTTTACTTTCCTCCGTCATAATATATTCATGGTATTCATGATACCCTAACATCATACATCTCAAGTCACTATACTTCCATTTTACTCGTAATCTTGGACAACCATATACACATGAGTCACTTTAGTACGGGTGACCCCATCCCAAAAAGGTCTAGTGAATTCCCAATCAAATCATGGGTTGTTTAGCAGAAGATTCCTACGATCTCATTAATGTTTCTTTTATATCAGAAGCCCTTGCAGTCGGTGCTTACTTAGAAGCAACCCTGCTTTGTCCTTTCATTACTGGTCTAGTCACTTGATAATCCTTTGTGACTTGGCCTCAACTGGCCACACTAATAAAAAAAATATATGATTTTAGAGGATGGCTAATAGCATTACTTTTCTAGCAATTTCCGGCATAGTGCCTCCTTCTTTGATACCTTTCTACCTTTCCAAAACTTTACTTCATATAAGTCTTAATCGACTACTCGACACCGTCTCCGGTCACCTTTCCTCTACTTTTATCTTTTCAACTATTCTTATCAATCCCGCATACCACGCAAGCTTACCATTCCTGGCACAACAGCCTTTTCACTTAAGTCAATCCCGGAGTTTCTCAATCTGGCTGGTTTCTTACTTACATTTCCTGTTTTCATCCAATCTCCCTTCATCATTTTATCTCTACCATCGATTGTAATACTCAGGGTCCGTCTACTAACCCATTTTACGGCATCCTTACCCAAATCACAGGGTTCGCTCCAGTTTCTACTCTCTTCCATGACGTTCTCTGATAATCAGAAAGACAAGGTTTGCCAAAATTCGTTGAAGTTCTTTCCAGAATCAGGGAAATTTTGGTAAATCTATCCACCTACTGGTAACATTAAGGAGACCAATTTCGAAACATGAAGAATAATTCTATGAACCACTAAGCAGGTAGAACCATAAGCAATCATAGTTAATGAAATAATCGTCATCAGATTGGAAGTTTGACCTCTGGAGAGGAACCAATTATATACATTTCTTATAAGGGAATCAACAGTTTCAAACTGAAACCTCTCACAACGTCCTGATACCTATACGTCCTGATATTCAATATTACCAAATGCCAGTCTACCTAACCACTAGTCTCAGAAGGAACATTACCGTCGGAGTTGGTTGTTCCACAAAATTGGCACTACTAAGGCCATCCGAACCTGGTGAACCGTGCTGTCCGAACACATCCGCAAGTACTTTGTCATGCTACGCAAGCACACATCCTAATCCTTTATGCGAAGCGTCGTTGGAAGCACAAAGTCTCCTTTTCCCATTAAGCAATGCCAGCTCTTGGTCATTACCAATTTCATCCTTTAGCTCCAGGAAGATTTTCTCTTTAACTGCTGATCGTATTACTTGATCCATTATAATTCCGCATCGGAGTAAACTTAAGGTAACTACTATAATTCATTCAAAGAAAGAATTTAATAATCCTCTGAATCACATGCATCTAACATTTTTGGTTCATCATTTTATTGAGTTGAAATAACCCTATACTCAGTCTCTGACAGTAGTCTCATTACGAGTTCATCTTGGCTCACTGGTCTTATCTTCCGGTAGGTTCTGAGATCATTGTCTTACTTACTACTTCCTTATATAACTTTATCCAATCATGCTGTCACTTCCCAATGTCTTTACTTTCTAACTGATTCATTCATAAAATGAACATTTCCTTGAATAAAACCACCTCATTAACCTCAATTTGGTTCCATAATTTACAACCTATGACATCTGCCTTCTCATGGCAAATTATTACTGACAATATTCATACTAATTCATTTATCAAATGATATGGCACTTACGGCCTCCTTCTCAACTATTCCTAGGGACTCTCCCCTCGTCCGATATCGCTGTCTTTGATAATCATACTTCCTTCTAACTCTTTCTTCGTTAATATGAATGTCTCTAAGGATTCTTATCTACTCCCGTATAAGATCTCAAGTGATCCTTTCAATCCGTCTTACTTGCTGGTACTACATCCAGTAGTCCGGCTACGAATCCAACATGAATCTTCAGTTCTCTTGCTAATAGCTCAGTTCTTTATGCTCACTTTTCTGAGCACCATACCTTAATCATCACAGTCTTTCTGGCTGCGGCCCTCATTCCTCAAGGGTAAGCTCCTTATCCTAATAGGACTGTCCTTATCTGCTGGAACCTCTTCCGGGTCTCCAGTAGGGTACTCCATCGAATTACCCGCTGATCTTCAGTATATAAAGCATCATCGCGCTGCTGCTCGTATGCCTCAAGGTCTGTCGCCTTACTCGTCGATACGATATCGAGCTAAGTTACTATCATGACACTTAAGAGTTCCCATAAGGGTTTTGATGAGTGGATATTTTATTCACTTAAAACGTTTCCATTTGGCTTAAAACGAATGCTTGTACTCGAGTTGTGGTATTTTTGATCTCTTTTAAGGGTATTGTGCAGGAATATCAATCACAAGTGTTAAAGGAATGAAGCGGAGCAATCGGAGCACAAATCGGAGTTATAACGAAGAAAAGGGAAAAATTCAATGTGCTGGACAGAAGGCACGGCGCGGCAGCGCCATGTTAGAGCTTTCGGATGGCGCGGCAGCGCTGGGGGGAATCAGCATAGATGTGGCACGGCAACACCGTTTTCATACACAGAAGTGGCGCGGCAGCGCCGTTTGGTCTGACGAAAATTCCTGATTTGCTGATTTTTCGAGATGAAGTAAAAAATAAAATTCCTTACAAACTACTTGCACCTGGAGGCCTATATAAAGGAAGAAAAAACCCTAGAATAGGGAGAGAGACCACGTATTTATCTACGAAGTTTTTGAAGCACGAAGAAGGAGGTAGAGGATAGATTTTAATTTATTCTTGTATTTTTCTAGCTGTGGATGCTTGGTTCGGGTGTATTCTTTAGAACCCTTGATATTTATTTCAGTTATTATTCGTTTTCTTCTATCATGTTTACATTGGAACCCATGGTGACGATTAGTTTGATTATGAACTAATTCGTTGTCATGGGGTTTTAGCGGATTTATTCATGAAATCTATTTGTTAAATCTTCTCGATGCCTATAGTGTGATTGATGTGATATCCTATCATGGTTGATTTAATTCGTTATAGGAGAGTAGCTAACTCCTGTAATTTTGTGTTAATTTTTATTGAAGCGAAATTGGATATAAGGGTTTAGAACTTGCCATGCTAGCATAGGTTTATGCGTGAGAATATCATTCATAATTAGTGTCGTAACTCTAACCGTTTTATGATGACTATGTGATCAATTGAATGCTTGTACTTCAACCATTATGTTTCAATCTTTATAGACATATAGGGATTAAGCATAGTTGGGAGACTAAGTGATTTCTATCTTTATTGTGGATATTATTTAGGATGGTATCTGTGTAACGAAGGTTGGCTTATATCAATTTTGTGTGTTCGATCAGGTATTAATAAATCACATGAAAAGGCTAGAGAATTGGAGACTATAGATGGATTGTATAATGAAGTTAAAATCCCATGTTTTATTTGAATAAGTAATCCGACATAATTCTCAGTTCAAGTAGTTGATAATTAGTTAAAAATCTTAGAATAATCGTATTGAAAAACAAAAATCCAATTGCTAATCTATCTTAGCATCGAATCATAATCATACATCGGTGAGTGAATTAACTAGATAATACAACGAGTCCCTGTAGGAACGAATCTTATTTGCTATCTGTATTACTTGAGATCACGTGCACTTGCGTGTTGAGTTTGGTCCTAACAAGTTTTTGGCGCCGCTGCCGGGGACGCGGTTTTGTTTGTTTAGTTTCAGTATTTGCCATCAGTGGTCATTAAAGTTCGGTGACTAGGACGTTTCTCACCAAATTTCTTGTTGGTGAATTTCAGGTACTTTTTGAGAGTGTATGCGTACACGAGCTAAAGCACGTAGAGAAGAACTAGCAAGGAGAAAACTTGACTTTGAGAACATCGGTTTAGAAGACGATCTTGAATCAATAGAAGAAATGGCAGATCAAGCACAACCAGCGAAGGCTTTGAGTGAATTCTCTCAGCCAAAAGTGGAGGATATTCATACCAGCATTGTTCGCCCAGCTATTGGGGCTAATAATTTCGAGCTTACGCCAAACATCATTCAGATGATTCAGAATACAGTACAGTTTGGGGGTAGTCCTGCTGAAGATCCCAATGCTCATATTAGGGACTTCCTTGAGATCTGTGACACCTTCAAATTCAACGGAGTTACAGATGACGCAATCAGATTGAGACTATTTCCCTTCTCTCTTAGGGATAAAACCAAGAGTTGGTTACATTCTATACCATCAGGCTCTATTAAAACATGGGCAGACCATGCTCAAAAGTTCTTGACGAAGTATTTCTCCATGGCGAAGACAGCAGCTTATCGGAATTCTATTTCTCAGTTTGCTCAGCAACCTCAGGAATCTTTGGGGGAAGCTTGGGAAAGGTACAAGGAGATATTGGCACGTTGTCCTCATCATGGGATGCCGGATTGGATGATAATCAGCAATTTCTATAACGGGTTGGGAGCTCAGTCCAGGCCTATGTTAGATGCAGCTTCTGGAGGTGCACTATGGGCAAAAAGCTATGAGGATGCCTATAATCTTATTGAAATGATGACGGCCAATGAGTTTCAGAATCCTACTCAACGCTTGCCACCAGCTAAAGTGGCTGGAGTTCTTGACTTGGATGCAGCTACTGCTATTGCTACTCAACTCAAGGCGTTGACAATGAAGGTAGATTCCCTTTCTAATCATGGGACTAACCAGGTTGCTATGGTGTGTGAATTGTGTGCAGGGGCTCATGACACGAGTCTGTGTGCTATCTCATCTGAATCCGCACAATTTGTTAGTAATTTTCAAAGAGCTCAGCAACCAGTGCCTAATGTTTATCATCCCAACAATCGGAATCATCCTAATTTCAGTTGGAGCAACAATCAGGGTGGTGTTCAGCAACCACAAAATCAGCAGTTCAATGCGAGGCCATATAATCAGAACTTTCAACCACCACCTTATGCTCCAAGGCAACCATTCAATCCACCAGGATTTCAATCATCTCAATGGAATTCATTGAATCAGTCTGAGAAATCTGAATTGGAAGAGCTTCGAATGATGTACAAGAGTCAGGCGGTGTCATTGAAAACTTTAGAGAATCAAATTAGCCAACTTGCCAATGCATTGTTGAACCGTCAACCAGGAACGCTTCCGAGTGACACAGAGATAAACCCAGGCAAGAAAGATCACAAGGAAGAGGTCCAGGCAGTAACATTACGACAGGAAGAATTCTACAAGGTCAGAACGAAGAAAAATCAACCGAGGAAAAAATGGAAAAATTGGAAAAGTCCGCACGGCGCAGCAGCGCCGCTTCCCAGTATAATACTGGCGCGGTAGCGCCGCAGCTTCTGGAGAAAAAATATGATTTTGATGCTGGGGTCGAATCTGGTCCTAAATTGCTACCTAATGCTACTCCCTCGACTCCTATAACTGGTAAGAATGATAATTCTCAGAAAGAAGTAGAAGATAAGGTGTTTCCACCTCCTCCATTCCCAAAACGAATTCAAAGGCAAAAGTTCGACAAGCAATTTGCTAAGTTCTTGGATGTCTTCAAGAAGCTTCAGATTAACATACCATTTGCGGAGGCTCTTGAGCAAATGCCGAGCTATGCGAAGTTTATGAAGGGCATACTCTCGAAGAAATTGAAACTTGAGGAGCTAGAGACCGTTGCCTTGACGGAGGAATGTAGTGCCATCTTGCAACAAAAGTTGCCGCCTAAGTTGAAGGACCCCGGGAGCTTTACCATTCCATGTACTATTGGAGATCTCTCATTCAGCAAATGCTTGTGTGATTTGGGTGCAAGTATTAATCTCATGCCCTTATCAGTTTTCATGCAACTTGGTCTTCCAGAACCAAAGCCAACTACCATGACTCTACAACTTGCGGACCGTTCAGTTACTTATCCTCGAGGGATAGTTGAGCATGTTTTGGTGAAGGTCGACAAGCTTATCTTTCCAGTCGATTTTGTTATTCTTGACTTCGAGGAAGACAAGAAGATTCCTATTATCTTGGGACGACCATTCTTGGCTACGGGCCGAACTCTTATTGATGTCCAAAAGGGAGAACTCACTATGAGGGTGCACGATCAAAACGTCATTTTTAATGTTTTCAACGCAATGAAGCTTCCAACTGACGATGAAGAGTGTCTCAAAATTGATATGGTCGACAAGGTGGTTAACTCCGCGACTCAACACTTGATAAAAGCTGATGTGTTGGAAAGAGTTCTTGCTAATGACTTGGAGGTTGAGAACGAAGAGGATAAAGAACACTTGCAATATCTTAATGCATCTCCATGGAAGAAGTTTGGGATTCCATTTGAATCATTGGGGTTGTCAGAATTGAAGAAGTCTCATGTTAGACTTAAACCATCCATCGAGGAAGCACCTACCTTGGAACTTAAGCCATTGCCTGAACATCTAAGGTATGCCTATCTTGGTGATTCTTTTACCTTACCTGTTATTATATTATCTAAGCTTTCAGGCATAGAAGAGGAAAAACTATTGAGAATCTTAAGGGAATTCAAATCAGCCATTAGGTGGACTATAGCAGACATCAAGGGTATTAGTCCTTCTTATTGCATGCACAAAATTCCTTTGGAAGAGGGAGCTAAACCTACAGTCGATAATCAAAGGAGACTGAATCCTGTTATGAAAGAAGTTGTGAAGAAGGAAATTCTTAAATGGCTTGACGCGGGCATTATCTATCCGATTTCTGATAGCTCTTGGGTGAGTCCGGTGCAATGTGTGCCTAAGAAAGGAGGAATGACAGTGGTTACTAATGAGAAGAACGAGCTCATTCCTACGCGAACAGTTGCTGGTTGGAGAATTTGCATGGATTATCGAAAGTTGAACAAGGCCACTCGGAAAGATCATTTTCCACTCCCGTTCATTGATCAGATGCTTGACAGATTGGCTGGACGTCAGTACTATTGTTTGCTTGATGGGTATTCTGGTTACAATCAGATTTGCATAGCACCCGAGGATCAGGAGAAGACTACATTCACTTGTCCATTTGGTACATTTGCATTCAGACGTGTTTCTTTTGGGTTGTGTGGTGCACCAGCTACTTTTCAGAGGTGTATGATGGCCATTTTCTCTGACATGATTGGAATTAATGTGGAAGTATTCATGGACGATTTCTCAGTCTTTGGGGATTCTTTTGTTGAGTGCTTGGAAAACTTGAGTTTGGTTTTAAAACGTTGTGTGGAGACAAATCTTGTTCTTAATTGGGAAAAGTGCCACTTCATGGTACAAGAAGGTGTCATTCTGGGACACAAGGTTTCGAGTAAAGTTTTGGAAGTTGACAAGGCAAAGGTGGAGACTATTGAGAATCTTCCTGTCCCTATCTCAGTCAAGGGTATTCGCAGCTTTCTTGGTCATGCAGGGTTCTACAGGCGCTTCATAAAGGATTTCTCAAAAATTTCTAAGCCGCTTTGCAATCTCTTGGAAAAAGATGTGCCATTCAATTTTGATGAGGCTTGTTTACATGCGTTCGAGATCTTGAAGAAGAAACTAATTTCTGCTCCAGTTATTACAGCTCCTGATTGGAGCCAACCATTTGCTTTGATATGCGATGCTAGTGATTATGCACTTGGGGTCGTTCTAGGCCAAAGGAAAGAAAAAACGTTCCATGTTATTTACTATGCAAGAAAAACTCTCAATGATGCTCAGTTGAATTACACCACCACTGAGAAGGAACTACTTGCTATTGTCTATGGGTTTGAAAAGTTTCGCTCTTATCTGCTTGGTACTAAGGTGACAGTTTATACGGATCATGCTGCTATTCGCTACCTCCTTGCAAAGAAAGATGCTAAGCCAAGGTTGATTCGTTAGGTTCTTCTGTTGCAAGAATTTGATGTGGAAATCAAGGATAGAAAGGGGACGGAGAATCAGGTAGCTGACCATCTCTCTAGATTGGAAGATCATGGAAAGTCACCTAAGGACAACACGGTTATTAATGAGTTTTTTCCTAATGAGCAACTATTCAGAGTGCAAGATGATGAACCATGGTTTGCCGACATTGTGAATTATCTAGTAAGCAACATCATTCCACCTGAGCTCTCTTATGCTCAAAGGAAGAAATTCTTGCACGATGTCAAGCAGTATATTTGGGATGAACCGTTTTTGTTCAAGCAAGGAGCTGATCAGATTATTAGACGGTGTGTTCCTTACAATGAGACCGAGGCTATTCTTAGTGATTTTCATGCTACAGCTTATTGAGGCCACTATGCGGGTGAAAAGACAACCACACGTATTCTTCAAGCAGGTTTCTATTGGCCGACTCTATTCAAGGATGCTCATCAGTTTGTGTTGAGATGTGATCGATGTCAACGAGTTGGTAATATTTCTCGTAGGGACGAGATGCCTCTTAATTTCATGTTGGAGGTAGAGATCTTTGACGTGTGGGGAATCGACTTCATGGGACCGTTCATTCCGTCATGTGGTAATCAGTATATTCTTGTAGCCGTGGATTATGTGTCTAAGTGGGTGGAGGTAAAAGCACTTCCAACGAATGATGCTAAAGTGGTACTCAATTTTCTTCACAAGAATATTTTTACTCGGTTTGGCACTCCACGGGTGATCATCACTGATGAAGGTACGTACTTTTGCAATCGAAAGTTTGCATCTCTTATGGCACGCTACAACATCAATCATCGAGTTGCTACAGCTTATCATCCTCAAACCAATGGGCAAGCCGAAGTGTCTAATCGTGAAATTAAATGGATTCTTGAGAAGGTAGTTAGTCCTTCTAGGAAGGATTGGGCGTTGAAGCTTGATGAAGCGGTGTGGGCTTATCGGACAGCCTATAAAACACCTTTGGGAATGTCACAATTTCAGCTAGTGTATGGGAAAGCATGCCATCTTCCAGCTGAGTTAGAACACAAGGCTTATTGGGCGTTGAAGAAGCTGAATTTTGATCTTACAGCAGCAGGTGAGAAGCGTATGGTTCAGTTGAATGAAATGGACGAGTTTCGATTGCAAGCTTATGAGAACAACAAGCTATACAAAGAGAAAGTAAAAAGGTGGCATGATCGTCGGTTGGTTCTTAAGACGTTTGAGCCCGGGCAATTGGTGTTGTTGTACAACTCTCGACTTCGGTTATTTCCTGGAAAGTTGAAGTCTCGTTGGTCAGGTCCATTCACAGTCAAAACAGTTTTTCAGCATGGGGCAGTGGAGATTTTCGACAAGTTATCCGATCAGTCGTTCAAGGTCAATGGTCAGCGGTTAAAGCCATATTTTGGAGAGAAGTTGAATCGCGAAGTTGAGACCGCGGTTCTAATTTGCGCAACGTAAGGAAATGGAGCTACGTCAAGCTAATGACGTAAAAAGAGCGCTTCGTGGGAGGCAACCCACTTAGATTGTATTTGGAAAAAAAAATCAGAAAATTTGAAAACACAAAAATAGTTTTTGTTATTAGTTGACCCACTACCCAAGCCCACTACTCACACCCACTAACCCTAATTCTCCTATATATACCTACCCTTACACAATCCTACCTATACATACACAACTTACAAATCTCAAAATTCTTAAACACTCTAAACACTTCTTCCAATCAATTCAATGGCATCCAAGCGACAAAGGGTTGTTTTTGGTGGTAGTGAGGGTGCTGGTGGTAGTGGGGCTGGTGGGAGGAACCCTCGTTCTTCATCTTCATCTGATTCTGAGGGAGGCAATGGTGGACCCCAATTTTTTAATAATGGGGCTCGTGAGGAGTATAATCGATTGTTGGGGCGTCCTATTGCTCGTGAGAGGGGTCTTTTGCCAACTGCATCGGATGGGCACATGTTGATGAATATTCTGGATAGAGGTTGGGAGCAAATTTGTGAGGTTCCGGAACCTGTTCCGATGATTGTGGTTCGTGAGTTCTATGCGAACGCTAGTGTGGAAAGGAATGGGATTAGCCAGGTTCGTGGGTTTCGTGTGGATTATCAGCCGCGTGCTATTCGTCGTGTTCTTGGGCTTCCGGCTCCTAGGAGGGGTCAAGAGGATTGGTCGGGGAAGACTCGCGATGTTGTGGATCTTCAGTTCATTATTCAGCGGTTGTGTGTTCCAGGTACAGAGTGGCGTTTGAGGAGAGGCACTACTGAGCCCACCTCGTTCTTGTCGACGGCTCTGAATAAATATGGGCGTACTTGGCACTTGTTCATTTGTGCCAACCTTATCCCTACTAGGCATTCGAATGAGGTAGGGGTGTTCATCAAACCGCACAAACCGCAAAAACCGCCCGCACCGCACCACACCGCACCGCGAAGCGTGGTTTTTATTTTTCGTGGTGCGGTTGTGGTTTAAAATTTTGACAAACCGCGCGGTGCGGTGCGGGTTGCGGTTTCAAATTTCAGTCACGCGGTTCAAACCGCACCGCACCGCAATATTTAATAAATTATATTTATATATATATAACATATATTATATGTATTTTATTTATTTTATAAGTCTATCAGCGATCAGTCCATTTAAATTAAGATGTCCAGCCCAAACTTATTAATAATACTAAAAAGTTAATTAGGTTAATACCTCACACTGAAGTATTTATTAATATATATATATATATATATATATATATATATATATATATATATTAATTCATCCTTTATTGACTTTCATTTATACAAAAATCTAGTTGACTAGCTTTATTATTACAAATTTAGTATTATAGAGTACTTGTATGTTTTTATTTTTAATTATAGACTGATATGATTGGATTAAGATTAACTAGATGAACAAACAAAGTACATTAGATCCTAGGTATTATGTTAGTACGTTCTAAGAGTTTAAGTTACCAACTGCAAAATAAAATAACAAAATGATATATAGATATAAATTACATAAAGATGAGTGAAGCAAATCAAATAAGTGAGAATTAAATTTACATTATCAAAAAAAATATTTATTTTATATAATAATTAATATAATTAATTTTTAAATGTATAAACCGCACATGCCGCACCGCACCGCACCGCTTTTTCGTGGTGCGGTTTTCGCGGTTTTTGTGTTACGCGGTGCGGTCGCGGTTTGGAAATTTGTTCAAACCGCATGCGCGGTTTGGTTTGCGGTTTGAGGAAAAAACCGCACCGCCCGCACCGCGAACACCCCTAGAATGAGGTGACAGTTGAGAGGGCTATCCTATTGTATGCTATATGCAGCAGAGAATTTGTGGATGTGGGCAATTTGATCCATCAGGGGATTATGCATTTTATGCAAGGTAGTACCACTGCGGCGATGCCTTATGGTTTGGCCATTGCTAGGTTGGCTAGGGATTGTGGTGCTCGTTGGTCAGCAGAGGAGGTTGTGCAGCAGCCACAGGAAGCGCTGGATCATCAGAGTATAGGGAGGCTGGCTGAGTGGGATGGAGGTGAGCCGGATTGGTGGGGTCTTGGTTATGTAGTAGAGCAGCAGCAGCAGCAGCAGCAGCAGGAGCAGCAGCAAGAGGAGCCTCACGGAGGAGGTTCTTTTATTAGTCAGCGACAGTATAGGCGTTTGACGAGGCGTATCGATGCGGTGCACGATATGCAGGCAGGTTTTGCAGCAGATTTTAGTCAGTTTTCACAGGCTTTGAGCACGGCTTTTCGTGCGAGTGGGGTGGACGTGACTTTTCCGTCCTTTGGAGCAGGAGCTGGCGCTGTCTATCCACCACCGGACACTCCCGATGGGAGTGGCTCGGGCGACGAGTAGGTATGCCTTGCACACTTTTTATTCTTACCTTCAATGGGGGCATTGAAAATTTTAAGTTGGGGGTGGGGATACAAGGTGCACTTGTATAATAGGTGTGTGCATGTTAGGAGCATATTTGTATGTTAGTTATGAGAATGTTAGTTAGAGCATTTTGTTTTTTTTTGATGTATGCCATATAGGACATTCTGTTATTGTGATATTTATGTTCATATAGTTGCATGAGCATGGCATGCATTTTCATGATCCCTTAGAACTTGCTAATTCTGATTGGTAGGTAGGTGTCTAGTTGAGTGTGGTGATGATGAGTAGAGGGTTGAATTATAGTGCCTATGAAATTGACTTGCATGTTTTAGAAACAAAACTTTTACACAGACTCATTGGGTGCTTTTGGGCTAGGTTAGGGTCATGCTTGTTGGATGTTTAGAGATTTAATCGCTTGATTATATTTAGAATTTTCGTTATTCCCTTGATGGCGTAGGAGCACTAAAGTCTAAGTTTGGGGGAAACCAGGGATTTCATGCTAGTCGTAAATATTTGTTAATAATGGCTAGGTGTCAAATGGCTAGTAGCCGGCTCATATTTATATGAGTAGTCTACGGTTGGAAATGAGAAAGGCTCATTCCAGATTGCATATAAAGAAAAGAAAGGAAAAAAAATCAGAAAAAAAAGAAAAAAAAAGAGTCAAAAGTCTAATTGTTAAATGCAAAATTAACCAGAGTGAGCTCTTTAATACTCGAGTAATTAAGTCTGAGGGGACTTAGTCCTAGTGACCTAAGGCTTTTATAGTCTGGGATCCACTGACCTAACACTCGCTACATGGGTATTATTGTATAAGCCTTTTGGGGTCTCATTCATTGCACGGTTAAATAAGCATGCGTATTGTATATAGTATTATGTGTCATAGTAATAAAGCATGAGTTTCTGTCTACCTTGGATAAGGGTGGAGGTGTTCCTAGGTTATGAAGTGTCTACAGTCTATTCTAGTTATAAACCTGTGATTGTCCTGACTGAAAGCATGTATGATTTTTGACCTAGTTTTGGGAGTATTTCTGATGAGCATCGCACACACGCACGTTTCTGTTCATGTATTGTTAGTATACGGGGACTTAGTCGAGCTCTATTTGGATTTGTTGCATTCTTTGAGATATTTGCTTGTTAGTTGGTTTCGGTGAGTTTAAAGGGGATCCTTGCATTTTTCATGTAGTTGCATACATATAGTTAGTTGCATTGTTAGTTGCATTATAGATCGGATTTTGTGGGTACATTCGCTATAGGCCCTCACGAGACCTTACTCGTCCACTAGGGCTGCCTAGGGGTTTAAAGGGCTTGTTGCATATGCCAAATGCAATCGTGATCACCTACGGAAGTGGTAATAGTTAGTTGTAAATAATTTGTCTGTTTATGGTTGAGCACAAGCATCGGTTTAAGTTTGGGGGTGTGATGAGTGGATATTTTATTCACTTAAAACGTTTCCATTTGGCTTAAAACGAATGCTTGTACTCGAGTTGTGGTATTTTTATCTCTTTTAAGGGTATTGTGCAGGAATATCAATCACAGGTGTTAAAGGAATGAAGCGGAGCAATCGGAGCACAAATCGGAGTTATAACGAAGAAAAGGGAAAAATTCAATGTGCTGGACAGAAGGCACGGTGCGGCAGCGCCGTGTTAGAGCTTGTGGATGGCGCGGCAGCGCTGGGGGGAATCAGGGAATCAGCATAGATGTGGCGCGGCAACGCCGTTTTCATACACAGAAGTGGCGCGGCAGCGCCGTTTGGTCTGACGAAAATTCCTGATTTGCTGATTTTTCGAGATGAAGTAAAAAATAAAATTCCTTACGAACTACTTGCACCTGGAGGCCTATATAAAGGAAGAAAAAACCCTAGAATAGGGAGAGAGACCACGTATTTATCTACGAAGTTTTTGAAGCACGAAGAAAGAGGAAGAGGATAGATTTTAATTTATTCTTGTATTTTTCTAGTTGTGGATGCTTGGTTCGGGTGTATTCTTTAGAACCCTCGATATTTATTTCAGTTATTATTCGTTTTCTTCTATCATGTTTACATTGGAACCCATGGTGACGATTAGTTTGATTATGAACTAATTCGTTGTCATGGGGTTTTAGCGGATTTATTCAAGAAATCTATTTGTTAAATCTTCTTGATGCCTATAGTGTGATTGATGTGATATCCTATCATGGTTGATTTAATTCGTTATAGGAGAGTAGCTAACTCCTGTAATTGTGTGTTAATTTTTATTGAAGCGAAAGTGGATATAAGGGTTTAGAACTTGCCATGCTAGCATAGGTTTATGCGTGAGAATATCATTCATAATTAGTGTCGTAACTCTAACCGTTTTATGACGACTATGTGATCAATTGAATGCTTGTACTTCAACCATTATGTTTCAATCTTTATAGACATATAGGGATTAAGCATAGTTGGGAGACTAAGTGATTTCTATCTTTATTGTGGATATTATTTAGGATGGTATCTGTGCAACGAAGGTTGGCTTATATCAATTTTGTGTGTTCGATCAGGTATTAATAAATCACATGAAAAGGCTAGAGAATTGGAGACTATAAGTGGATTGTATAATGAAGTTAAAATCCCATGTTTTATTTGCATAAGTAATCCGACATAATTCTCAGTTCAAGTAGTTGATAATTAGTTAAAAATATTAGAATAATTGTAGTGAAAAACAAAAATCCAATTGCTAATCTGTCTTAGCATCGAATCATAATCATACATCGGTGAGTGAATTAACTAGACAATAGAACGAGTCCCTGTAGGAACGAATCTTATTTGCTATCTGTATTACTTGAGATCACGTGCACTTGCGTGTTGAGTTTGGTCCTAACAGATTTTATAGGTCATCACTACATTAAGTAGTCCGACTATGAACTTGGCAAGAGTTCTTATTATCTTAGTGAATTTATTGTTTTAATGTCGCCTCATCTCTGGGGTTTATAACGTACGCTCTGATACCATTTCTGTAACACCCCCAGATCCGGGGTCCGGGATTTGGTCATTACGGTCTCCATTTCTATCCAAAATACTTGAACTCACTACAACATAAAATAAATTACATCTTTATGACCCCACACAACAATATAAAACACACCCGTTATAGTCCTAGAGATGAAATCAGAGTAAGAATCAAATTTTATTAATCACATTTGGAGTTCTTACAACCCAAAAGAATAACCATATAAATACATACTCTTTGCTATCCATTTTCATAAGTCATACTAGCCCATATACTTGGTGCTGAAAGAATGAATCTATCCTACCAATAGCTTTCTCTTCGGCTCTGGTAGTCTCATCATCCTCGCCAGCGTCGAGTGCGCCTTGTACGAGTCATCTGGTCTAGCTGTTGTTGTGATATAATAATAAAGCAAGGGTGAGCAATGGCCAACCAACAATAATGTATAACCGAACGATAATATATAACAGTTCAAAAGTATCTTTTAAACCATATGCCATGCATTTACGGAAATTATGCCAGTATAACATGAATGATGAAGTTACAAGGTAACTCAAAAAGCATATATAGGTGGGAATATCTGCTATGTCAAAGATAATCCAGATATTATCATTTATCATAAAAGAGGAACTTGCATGAAAATATTGCAATTCCGATTATGAATACTTTTCCAATACTGCCAACAATGACACTGTTGCAGAAAATAAATGAATTTAAATGATGAACTATTGCTGGAGTATTCACCGCGCTGTTTACACTAAAACACGCAAGCGTACGTGGTCACAAGTAATACAGATAGAAGTCAAGTTCGTTCCCACAGAGATCTTAGGTTTTAATTCAGTTTTGTACCTATGCAACAATGTATGGTTATTATGCACTGCTAAGACAATTAACAATATTAAGTTTTTACTAACTATAATTAACTAGGATACAAATTAACAAACTACAAATTACTAACTAATGAGAATTAAAATTGAATTACTTATATGCAAGAAAACATGGAATCCTAACTTCATTAAATACTTCGCTTAGATCTGACGCCTTTAATCACTATGTGCAATGGTTAAGATATCTGATCGGACAACACGAAACAAGTACACGCTACCTCTCAGTATACGTATACCAAACTAAACATACATCCATAAAAGAGATAGAAGATGAATAGACACCAATTATGCTTAGACCCTATATGTCTATAGAATTTGAAAACATAACGGTTGAAGAACAAGTTATCCATAAAGATCACACAGGGCGGTATAAGTATTTTCATCTCACACCACAAATCATATTGATAAACAATTATGAACCTATGCTAGCATGACAAGTTCTAAATCTCAAGATCCACTTTCACTTCACAAGAGATTAACAATTTAGATGTTCATGACGCATCTATCAATTAAGCATAACCATACGAGGATATCAAATATACATCACACACAGATCTTTAAGCATCAAGATACTAAGCTCCATAAATAAATCCGTTAGAATCCCATGACAACGATTAGTTCATAATCGAACCGCTCGTCATCATGGGATCTGATGAAACCATGATAATAAACAAAGTATGAAAGAAAGAAGCAATAATATTATTAAAACTAAGAGTTGAGAAAACAAATCTAGAATCCAGAATAACACAAAGGATGAAGTAGATCTTGATCCGTTGCTTGTCACGAGCGTTGAATCCTTCTCTCATTTTCTCCCTTGCAGATCTAAGCTATATTATGTACAAGATATCTAATTGTCTAATTTTCTAACTGTCTAATTGTCTAATTTACAAGTGGTTGGATGTGTTTATATAGGCACTCCAAGTCTTGCCCAGCAAGAAATTACCTTCTATTACAATTAGAATTCGATTAAGGTACTAAAACCTGCCCAAAATATAATTAGAATTAGAAAAAGGGCAAAACAGTAACTTTCCAGCCTTGCTTCACAAAGAACACGTGCGCGAATTTAAACTACACGCTCCCTGCACCTGCTTTCTGTCCCAGGTTGTATAAAATCTCTCAAGCTTCGCGTGAGCTGTAAGATCGCTGAAAACGGACTTCTAGAACTCCAGATATGGCCAAAACAGTGAAGACTGCGCAACCTTCCCGGAAAATCCGAATTTTAATCAATTAATCCTCCAAACACGATAGAAGCATCACCCATAATCGACATTCTTGTAACTCTGCACAACTAAGCAAAACACATCAAAAATACAACAAACTTGAGTCCAAGACAATCAATTTAAGCCGATATGGAACGCTCCAAGTGGATATAAAATCCACTTATCACGCGCCCACTGTTCCAATCTTTACGATGATCAGTCGCAGATTGTACAGCTTAATTTAGATTTATTACCGGTAGAAGGAAGAGCTGACGGATTTACTTGTCTACCGCCCTGTTAGATCTCCCCGGCCAACGGTTGGGCCAATTGGGATGGACCGGCGCTACTCGGCCTCTTACACGACTCCAAGTTCGAAAAGAAGTTCTTGACTTAAAACGTAAAGTTCGTCCCCCTTTCCCCAAGTATGATACTTGTTGATAAGACTCCACAAAGTAGTCGTATCTAGTTGGAAAGGAAAATTCAACATCATATCTCTCAAGCTGCTGCTTGTTAGAGGATACCATCTTGTTTCAATAATCTTACCTCTCGAATGATGAGAAGGTTACTCAAAGATTCAATTGATAAACAGCAACCAAGTTGCGAGTGAAACGAATAGTTTTACAAGATTTATGACCGGGAAGTCAACAAGATAAATAACATTGCTCAAGTAGGTTCCCCTGTAATATGGAAGTTTGACCGAGCATTTAAATCCTTTTAAGATAGATTTAAATGAAAAATAAAGAGTTGGGAACCTTTCCTTGATAAAATAGTCGTAAAAAGTCTCCGAAATATTTTACATAATATTTGGAGGTGAAAGATAATCTCCGAATAATATAAATCATTTTAAAAAGAATTTAAAAGAATTAAATAAATATTCCAAGAATATTTATTAACTCAATAATAATTACGGAATATTATTAAATCATAATATTGCTCGTAAGTAATCCTCGAATGAATATATGGAATTATTTACTAAATAAATCCCTCCTTAAATGAATATTCGAAGTAATATTCATTAAATAACTAAACTCCAATAAATATTTAAAATAATATTCAATAAATAAGTCAAACCTTAAATGAATATTTTGAAAATAATATCCATTTAAAAAATAATCTTCTAAATGAATATCCAAATAATATTCATTCAGTTATCAAAACTTTAAAGGAATATTCGAAATAATATCCCTTAAGTAAATATAACTTCCAATGAATATTTTAAAATAATATTCATCAAGTACATAAAATCTTAAATGAATATTCGAAAGTAATATTCATTTAATAAATAAAATTCCAATGAATATCAAAATAATATTCATTAAATAATTAACTCTAAGTGAATATTCGAAACTAACATTCATTTAATATCTCTAGACTGAGATAATACTCGAGTAACATCCCTCGAAAGATTTCCAATTAATTGATACTTTATGGAAATATAAATAATGTTTAATAATAACATTCCTCAAGATAAATAGTAATCTGCCGTTGGAATCCCTCCGGGTTTCCACGACTATCTATATCTCAAAATACCGACTCTCGATCTATATTTAAGAATGAATATCATATGCCCTTCGCTAAGGGTCTTACCAAAACAATCCGGCTTATAACTGATAATACGTATCTAGTCTATAAGCCAATATCAATTCTGGGAACAGGTATCATAATATAATTTGACAATAGGCATGCATGCTATGGCATATGTAAAATGGCAATCACATATATATTATCACAACAACAGGTTCAAAGTTTTGAACACTTGCCTGGTAATCGGGTGTGGGTGGAGATAGCGTGTCCTGGGTCTGCTCGATGATCTATAAACAATCAGAACATTCGAGATTAACCACTTAACACGTTTTAAAAGTCCACGTATAACTTCACTTAAATCGAAACACGTTTTCGAATTATCTCGTTATACACCTTTTAGTGTAACTCTTTTTATTACTGATACGATCCGTCATTTGTTCGTTATTACGACATGTCATCATACCCACACTCGGTATATACTTAAGTCGTATAAGTTCTAAAGTCGATCGATTACGAACCGAGATTATACCTCGCGTTTTATCGTTCGTTTTCTAAGTGTTTTACCAAAGTTATAACCAAGCGGGTTTTTAGGGGTTCGTTCGCGTTTAACTTCGATTCAAACATTTTTATAAAATCGGAAAACGATCCGTTTGATATGTGGTTTTCTTTCATACCTTCCTTATGACCCCTAGTATTTATTTACTAAGATTCGCCACTGAATAACATGTTTTACGAGGGTTCAATTGAAGTTACGAACTTTTACTTACGGTTCCGAACCAATTTTAGTAATTTGACCATAACTCTTAAACCGTAAGTCGGAATGTTTCGATTCTCATGCCAAAACGATCTATGGCTCGAGATCTACAAAGACATGTCATAATATTACCAAGGTCAGGAAATTATATTTACGGTCATGCTCGGTTTCTAAGTGTTAACAAAAATTCGGCATTACGACGGCTATAAATCGAATATTTCCAAATTCCAAACTTTCCAATAATCATAGTTTCCACTCCAAACAACATATATACATGATTTATAACCATGAACTGAGGCCAAGAAATGCCTTTCCATTAATCTAACTATTTTTAACATTTATCAAAACCCCATTCATAATCATGCTTATAATAACATCATCACCAAAACTCATCTAAAACTCCATTAAAACACAAAACAAAAACTTGGGTTCTTGTAGTTTATACCTTCCTTGGAGTGTGTATGCACTTAGTAAGCCTTGTATAGTCCTTATATTTATTTAACAAAGCTTAGATCATCCAAAAGAATCAAGAAAAACAAGGTTAGTTCTTGAAGAACACTATTCACCCTCCTTGTAAATGATTTATTTGAAAATGGAAACAAAGGAGTTTGAAGCTAAAATTTTGAGGAGATTACTTTCTTGAAATATAGGACTCACCGTAAAAATTACAAGATCAAACAAGGAGTGGAAGCTTGATTTCTCTTTTGGAATTAAAGAGAAAGTCGAATAGAATAAAGGAAAGACAATGGTGTTCTTTGCTTGGTTGTTTTGGAAGAATGCATAAAGTGGTCTTGCCTTGATAATATCTTGATGTTAAAGTAGCTTTATTAAAGTGGTGATGTAATGGATGAGGTAATTTGCTTGGACAAGTGTTGAAGATTGGATGGTGTTAAGGCTAACCAAGTAGCTTGCTTTGCTAAGTACTAGTTTCATCTCTAAGTATGCTAGTTGCATGAGTCATCACTTGGTTTTATAGATATTTTCCACCACTACATGCATGTATCTTGATTCCCTGCTTGTTTCTTTGTCCAGTTATTGCTCAATTCTTTGATCGTTCGGAGGAATAACTCATTCGTTTCTAGTTACGGTTTTACCGGAATCCGTCTTAATATTAATACTATCATTCTCCATCTTTCTTACTAACTTTCGAATTTAAATTCCTTAAATCCTTTCGTTCAATCCTTAAGTCTATCAGTGTCCAGGGAACTCTCGGAGAAAATAAAAGTGCGGTTTTTCAGAATCCGACAGCTTTTACATACACTTATTTTTCCCCTGGATCACTAATACGAACTCGGAAATCCGTTCCGAATACTTCTATATAGTGTCGTCTCATAATATTCTTACTTCCACCAAAGTACTATTCATTTTTTATTCTTCCTTTATTCCCTATATTTATGACAATGTCCTTGTTCTTTCTCGGGCGTTCCTTAACCCTTTCACGGAACCACTGGACTAATCGTTATCGATATAGATGACATGAGAATATTCTCCTGCTTGGAATTGCCATAACTTATTCCCCTAGGAGATAGATTATTCTTATCTAAAGTGTCAACCAATAGTATTCGTCATGGCATAAAAACATTTAAATCCAAATCTATTCCTTTTATTCATTATCTCAATCGTTACATCGTAGTCGTAATCACTATTCACCATTACCTCAGTATATAATAAAAAGTTTTAATTATATCCAAAATTTGGGGTTCTTAAACGCAACATTATCACTAGTATGCACTTTACATATATTTATATCTCCTTGATCATTAATCTCATTAATAAGGTGATATCGCCTAAGTAAATTCTCAACCAATCTTCTTGGTTGCTTCGCAAGCATCAATATACTCAGTCTCCATTGTAGAATCATTTATTGTCTTTACTGTGAACTATTCTAGCTTACAACACTTTTATTTAGACAAAAACACGAATCTAGACTGAGACACGGTATCGTCCCTATCTGTCTGGAAACTAGCATTTGTGTAACCTATTACAACCAGCTTCACATCTTCTCCGTATATCAAGAATGGATTTTTAGTCCGTTTAAGGTACTTAAGAATATTCTTGACAGCTGTCCAGTGACCCTCACCTGGATTAGACTGGTATCTTCTTGTCATGCTTAAAGCATACGAGACATCAGGACGAGTACATATCATTGAATACATTATAGAACCAATTGCCGAAGCATATGGTACTTGACTCATACGGTCCTTATCATCTGATGATTTATGACAGTTTTCCTTTGAGATCGCTATCCCATGAGACAACGGGACATAGCCCCTCTTTGTCTTTTGAATCCCAAAATGATGCAATAACTTGTCAATGTATGTACTCTAACTTAAGCCGATTAATCTTTTCGATCTATCTCTATAGATCCTGGTCCCTAAGATATAGGTAGCCGCCTAAGTCTTTCATCGGTAAACTTTTTCCCAACCAAGTCTTCATAGCCTGTAGAGAAGGAATGTCATTCCCTATTAGTAATATGTCATCTACATATAATACTAGGAATGCCACATGGCTCCCACTAACCTTCTTGTAAACATACGGCTCATCCTCATTTTGTATGAAGCCAAACTCCTTGACTGTTTCATCAAAATGGATGTTCCATCTCCTTGAGGCCTGCTTCAATCCATAAATGGATCGTCACAACTTACAAACCATTCTAGTAAACTTTGAATCGGCAAAACCCTCAGGTTGTGTCATGTACACATCCATTTCTAAGCTCCCATTTAAGAAAGCAGTCTTGACATCCATTTGCCAGATCTCATAGTCATAATAAGCTACTATCGTAACCAAAATCCTGATGGATTTGACCATAGCAACCGGTGAGAAAGTTTCATCATAGTCAATACCATGAATTTGCTTGAAACCTTTCACCCCTATTCTTGCCTTGTAGGTCTATAAATTTCCATCCATGTCAGTTTTCTTCTTGAAAACCCACTTGCACTCTATGGGTTTTACCCCATCAGGTGGTGCAACCAAAGTCCATACTTGGTTTTCATACATGGAATCCATCTTAGATTTCATGGCCTCCAGCCATCTCTCAGAATCTGGACTATTCATAGCATCCTTGTAGGTGAGAAACTCATCATTATCTATAAGCATCACATCGCCACTTTGAGTCAGGAGAAGTCCATAATATCTCTCTGGCTCATGGCGAATCCTACTGGATCTATGAACAACCTGTGTTTCTTGAGCAGTATTGTCGTCAACATCTTGAGTCTTATTCTGCTCATGTTCCAACTCTGGTTCAACATCATCTTGCAGTTCTCGATCCTCATCGAGATCTATTGTCCTCCCACTATTTTTCTTAGAAATCAATTCTCTCTCTAGAAACACAGTCGTTCGAGCAACAAACACTTTGTTCTCAGAAGGTTATAGAAATAATACCCTTTAGTTTTTAATGGATATCCTACAAAATTACATTTATCTGATTTCGGTCCTAGCTTATCAGAGACCAAGCTTTTCACAAACGCTTCACATCCCCAAACTTTCATAAATGACACGCTATTACGTTTATCAATCCATATCTCATATGGTGTCTTTTGAACCGATTTTGAAGGAACTCGGTTTAGTATTTGTGCGGTCGTCTCTAGGGCATAACCCCAGAAACTAATTGGATGATCCGCATGACTCATCATCAATCGTACCATGTCCAACAAAGTACGATTTCTCCTTTCAGACACCCCATTCCATTGTGGTGTTCCAGGAGGAGTGATTTGTGATATGATACCACACTCCTTTAGGAAATTCTTAAATTTCAAGCTTAAGTATTCAGCCCACGATCCGATCATAGAGTTTTTATACTTTCGCTTATCTGTTTTTCTACCTCAGCCTTATACTCTTTGAATTTTTCAAACAATTCGGATTTATTCTTCAAAAGATACACATATCCATATCTACTAAAATCATCAGTAAAGGTTATGAAATAATAAAAGCCACCTCTTCCCATCATACGCATTGGACCACATACATCATTATGTATCAATTCCAATCGTTTGGTCGTTTGGTGGCCCTCTCACCTTGACCGGTAAAAGGAGCTTTAGTAATTATTCCAATGAGACACGGTTCGCATTCTTCGTATGATTCAAAATCAAACTTATCCAGTTATCCATCCCTTTGTAATTTGGAAATGCGATTCTCATTTATATGGCCTAAACGACAGTGCCAGAGGTATGTTTGATTTGATTCATTTGTCTTAAGACGTTTATTACTTATATTATAGACAGGAATATCAAGATCAAGAACATATAAACCATTAAACAAAGGTGCAACCCCATAGGTAACATTATTCAATGAAAACGAACAACCAATGTTCTGAATCAAAAACGAAAAACCAATCTTGTCCAAACAAAAAACGGAAATAATGTTTCTACAAATCGCAGACACGTAATAACAGTTCTCAAGTTCTAAAATAAGCCCGGTAGGCAACGATAAATAATAAGTCCCTACAGCTAAAGTAGCAACCTTTGCTCCATTGCCAACACGTAGGTCGACTTCACCTTTTGCCAAAGTCATACTCCTTCAGAGTTCTTGCACATTTATACAAATATGGGAACCACATCTAATATCTAATACCCATGATGTAGAAGCAGTGTTCTAAAAAGCGCATTAAGCGGCCGCCTAAGCGGAATCGGCACAAAAACGATTCTCTTTAGACAAAATCGGGTTGTTAAGTGTTTAAAAGGTTTAAGCGGCTTAATCGGGTCAAAAGCGGGTCAAAAGCGGATTAAGCGAAAAAATAAAAAAAAATTAAACTTTTCTATTTTCTATGTCCGTTATGACTAATATTGTATGTGACTAATTTATAATTTGATATTTCTAAATGTTACGTTTGATAATATGTCATATGTGAATGTTATCTTTTAAAAAAAATTAGTATTGTATTTATTTATATAAATATATATTTATTTATAATCCGATTAATGATCCGCTTTTAAAACCGCTTAAGCGTCCGCTTAACCGTTTAAGCGCTAGAAGGTCCTCCCACCGCTTAGGTCCGATTTGCGCTTTTTACAACCCTTTGTGGAAGTAGACAAATTGACTTCTATAACATAAATACCTGAATCAGAAATCTGAACAGACTTCAGTTTCTTCAGATCCTCCAAATAATTTTGACAGTTTCTCTTCCACTGACTCGGCTTCTTGCAATAGTGACAATCACCTTTTGCAACACCTCCTGTAGGCATCAAAGCCCTTTTAGGAGTTTGTCTTGGAATAGCATTATATTTGGATCCAATCCTCTTCTTGCCTTTCCATTGCCAATCAAGGAAGTTTGTTCCTGTCAACTTGTCCTTCTCAAGGACTGATCGTACAGAGAAGTTATTTGAGTTATTTGCCATTAGAATATCTACAATGTTTAAAATATATAAAAGAATTAGTTTATGGAATTATTAAGTTATGTTCAAGTGATTATTCATATATATTCAAAATATATATCTCCCACTATTTTTATCAAATTAATATCCCTACCTATCAATTCGGAAAAGTTTCTCTAAACCTTTCGAGTGAGCCAAGATCCATATTTCATCACTTTTAAGGTCAGCTTTGGCTTTTCTGCTTAAAATGACTATTTAGGTAGACAACATTTGTCAATTATATCATATATAACTCTTGGATAGTTTGGTAGAACAACTTTTGTTCACTTAACAACATTTGTTCACATTTATCCAATAAATCTTACCAAACTCTATGCCTCTAAGTTCACAATCCTATTGTGGTCACTTAGTTAAGTCGAACCCAATGGTCTAACAGTTAAGTATCACTAATTTACTTCATCGCGCCTTACCACGATAAACGAGGGTACTTCGCTTTGGCGAACCCACCCTTTGTCGATATAGGTCTTGACGAGTGTTTCCCATTGGAAGGCATCTTAAACTTAATATTTATTCATTAGGGGTTTTTAATTGAAACGATCATGATCCCATCATAAAGAGATTCCCAATTTTTTCCTTAAATTAAATATTTCTAATCAATATTCACCAATGGTTTGATTTCCAGGTTGTTGGAGGAGTCACAAGCGGTCTCACTTAATAACCAACTTTCTTACAGGTATTACCCGTTTTTGGCAAAATCTCCTCATATCGAAAGAATTGAAAATTCTTATTTAATTCCGTGTTTCATAAACACAGAAATATCATAATTGTTATGTTTAATTTTAAAATCTCGAGTCGTTACAGATTTTATCTTGTTTAAGCAGGCATGGCATGGTGATGTATCTAATACATTCATTCATACATGATTAATCTAATTAAAGCATGCATCATAATGTATCCAACACATGCATTCATACATCAATATGTAAAGTGCAGTATGTAAACGTGCTTGGTCATGGCCTTTATCCTATAAGATCCTTTCAAGCTAATGAAAGGATCAAGGTCAATCTATGGTGGAATAAAATACTATACTATTACATGTCTTCTTATTTACTACTACAATGCCTCCTTGGATCGCCTCCTTGCTTTCTTGTCTTCATGTACATTACATAAACAAAATAACTATACTAATTTACTTACAAGGAGAACTCGAGTTACATTCGAGATTTAATCATTACAAGGAACGACGACATGCAAGTCGTATTTAGAAACCAAACCATAAACAAAAGCATCTATCCAATGGGTCTCAAGGCCATAACCATCCACCATGCTCAAGTAACAATTAAAGAACATGTCATATAATCTAATCATGTTAAACCATATCATATTTCAGATGATCCAATCAAATAAATCATATAACGCAAAAATCAAAAAATCAAAATCAAATTCTGATAACAATAAATCGCAGATTTCAGGCACTAAATGGCGTCAAACGTCTTGCAGACGAGTCGATGATAGCTTGGCTATCAGTTTTGTTCAAACGCTCTTTTCCAGTCAGAAAACACATATCCTTTATGAAAATCGGACACTAGACACAGATTCACGAAATCTGCGCAGTGTATACAGAAATCGTATCGTATACAATCCCCATATCAAGAACAAACATAAATCATGTATATATCAATATATATACATATTATATGATCACCATCAACACATCATATCCAATAAGTTATAACTCCAAAAACAATTTTCTGAAAATTCGAAATTAAATCAGAAAACCATAAATCCCTATTTACAGGCAGTAAACTACGTCAAACGGCTTACAGATGCGAACCTGAAAATGTCAGTCTTGCTCAGTGGCCTAATTTCAGTCAAAAAACATATCATTTTTGTAAAAATCAAACACAGTACGAAAATTTCACTAAATCTACACAATTTTTCGGAAATCGTATCGTATACAATCACCATAACAAAAACAAACATGTATCATATACATACAGCGATATATACAATCATCACATGATTATACAATTCTCATGAATATCAAATATTCAAAACATATACATACATTTACATATAAGCATCTTGCGTCAACACGAAGACATGGCAAATAATCACATACATGCTTATATCATCAAAACTGTTAAACATATACCGAATTAAAACGTTTCGCAAGTAGCTAAGATGCCATTGTTGGGTTTCAAGCATATAAACGAAATGTAAAAATATAATATAAATTAAAAACATCGAAACCCACCGCAGGATTCATGCGAAACAATTATTTAATTCGTAGTAAGAATCTTTACCTTAAAGAAGCTTTAACAGTTATGAGGGGGAAGAATCATGGAGGTCCAAAGCTTTCACAATCACCACGTATCCCGCTCTCGCGATCTACGCTCTACGCTCTACGGTATCCACACGAACGCTTGTACTCGAAGGATTGATGTGTACTAGCACCCGAAAACAGCTTCTCGCTCTATCTTCTTCGCTCTCTCAATGCGACTAAGGTTTTAGAATATGTTTCTTGTATTCTAAAATCAGCCCATAAAGAGATATATATATAGAGAAAAATATGTTTTTTTCTAATTATAATCCAATTATAATTAATACTAATCTGAAATTCCAATTTATTAATTAATTAAGTCTCAATTATTTAATTAATAACTAATTTCAGAATTAGTTTAAGTAATTCTGTTTTTCTATTTATTTAATTAATTAAGTCATACTTAATTAATATTATAAATAGAAAAAATCACTTATTTAATTTAAATTATTTCTCCTTCAAGCATTCTATGTGTGTGACCCTGTAGGTTATTATCACGTTGGCAACAATTTTAAATCTAATTTAAAATAGTAAACAATGAGCGGAATCTAGTAATACATCATTGCTACCCAAGTAATAATAATAATTGGTGATCCAATTAAACCTTTCATGATTAATGTTTCCGTGTAATATAATCCCTTTAACCAAATATTATAGATTAAACTCGTGGCATGTAATCAATCATCCTCTTCAACGTCTAATCCGGGTTTCCTTAATCAATGAGTAGACTATTAAAACAAATCAATATTTGAGCATGGCCATGCATTTTCATAGTCTCACTCAATCAAGAGGCCAATAATATCTCTCCTACAAATAGGAGGGTTAAATCTTCTATCTATCATTCATATTTCTCATACGTCTCATAATATACCCGATGTCCACTTTTATTATCACCCGGTCAAAGGTAACTTTGAATGTAGTCAAAGTATATTAATCCTCATATAGAAATATAATGATCTCAATGAAAGTGTTTGTCCTAAATCCAATCATGTATGATGAGTTAGGAAGAACTTTCATGTATTCTTGTTTGATTTCATTAATAATAATAAAAGACTTGTTTTGATTTTATTACGGGCATTATCTGTTTAAAGTGTTTTAAATAAGATGTTCCATAGTTTAGAGTAAAGCTTCTATAATTATAATGAGATTATAATAGTGAGATCTAGAAGATGATAACTCTAGACTTAAACAGTTCCTGATCATAGGATAACTAATCGGAAGTTAGTGAATCCGCAAAGATCGGTACATATTATGCTTGCTCCCGCCAGGAGGATGTCTGTTCTCATAGGCATTTGTGTGGTGACACTATAGCTAGTATGTAGGTGCTTATTAGGGAATAAGTTCACTGAACATGACTCGATAAGTTGGACAACTAATGGAGTTTACTCACGTGTCAATAGTTATTCACTGAGTGATAGTTGTACAAGTGTCCTTAGACTTGAGATCGTTAAAGTTATCTTATATATAATGAACTGTGCTTTGGTTTAGTCCTTAGTCTCAAGGACATCCATTAGGTCTATTCTGGGTACAGGGATTTATGTATGGAGATAGTTAACGATCAATAAAGAATCTACCCCTTCCAGTAAGGAAGTGAATATCCTATGTTATTCTTAGTATGCGAGTTCTGGAATCTCTGGCCAGAGTGTATGAAATTAGAAAGGAGTTTCTAATTTGCATTAATATGAACTTTGCGTTATGAATAAGAAATCATATGATTAAATTTGATAGGCCTGACACGAGATCCATGCCTTGTATTTAATCGGGATATTGTAGGGTAGAAGGAATTTATTGTACGGTAACTAGTCACTGACAGGTTTTTGGTATTCTAAGCAGTGAATTCATATTATCCGGATAGTCGCGATATGTTGAGAAGCATCACTCACGATGTAGAATAAATATAATTAATCAGTTAATTATATTTAATGAATTTTAGAATTCATATAAATAATAAATAAAAGGTTTATTATTATTTATTTCTACTACCGGCTTAATATTGAACCTACAGGGTCACACCATAAAAAGATTAATTTATTGATGAAGGTATTTTGAGAGAGCAAGTTGTTTTAATAATGATTAAAATTATTTTAATTATTATTTAACATTTTATAAGGTAAAGTGTAGGATTTATATATTAATATATAATGATATATTAATGTTAAAAACCTACTTGTGCCCTATAAATAGAATGAGATGAGGACACTTTTGATGCACTTTTGGTTTTTGTGAAAAACTTAAAGCCTCCATCTTCTTCATCTCTCTCTCTCTCAAACCTCCATTTTTATAAAACCTTGTTTTTATAAAAAGCTTCATCGAAGAAATTTATCTTGGTGGATACCGGTAGAGTGCTTCACACTCTGAGAAGCAACTGCGAGAAACCATTTTGTAAAGCTTCGATTTTAAGGTATGATCACGATTCCTCGCTCTTATCATTTTATATGATTTTCTATATGTGCGATTATATGGTTTTTACGGAAATAAATGTTATTTGCGCTTCCGCTCATCTGTAAAATTCCTTCAATGGCATCAGAGCTAGGTTCTTGCATATAGAGAGTCATATAAAAATTTCAGATTTTTTTATGCATGTATGGATTTATTATGATTTTTGCAAGTTTATTTGGATTTAATTATCAATTAATTCAAAATAATATTTGCATGAAGTTTTGACCATGGATCTGGATTCTATAAGTGTTATGGATCATCTAGATATTTTTTTCATAATTTTGTGATGTGTAGATTATTTATTATGAATTTTTAAAAATTGTTTTAATTAAAATTCATGAAATAATCATGCATGTGAATATTATGAATTTAAAATTTGCACAAGAACCCCATAATGATCTAATAATTTTATGCTACTGTTGATTTTCAGAAATCATGTTTTTATGATTTTTTATTAATTTATTAATTAATTGTTAATTAATTTATTAATATTAAAATTATAAAATGATAATAATAAGTTATTACAGTAGTTAATTATTCGTCAGTTTTGTTATAATGTAAACATCAGTTACAATCTTCTGACATAACTGACATGACTGACAGCAACGGCTCAACGTACTGAACAAAACAAACGGTCGGTCAAAAAGAAATTAAAAATATATATATATAACAAAAGCTGCTGTCTGCTGTCGGGCCGTGTGATGCACGCGCAGAGGGGGTGTTGCGCATTCGTGGAATGCGTGACGGGGTCTGTTGCGTCGGAGGAACATGCGTTACAGCATTTAATTGATTTAAATGGTTGTAACGCATTCCTTAAATGCGTTACAGCCTTTCTGTCCACAATAAATTTGATTTATTGGGAGTTTCGTAACTCCGTTTTGGGCGTGCGATATATCGTTGGATTCGTTTTTCCGAGACGGATCTAATGGAGTGGTCAAATATTTTTTATATAATAATTTTGAATTATTTATATTTTCGGAAGTGTTTTTAAAGCATGTTTTAATTGGATTAATTGCTTTTAAATACTATAATAAATCCATACATCAATATATCAATGTGTGACATGATATTGCTTGCATGCTTACTTATTGATTTATTTTTATATATGTGATATATGCCTATGTTTACCATGCGATGATAGATTTAGGTGAACTTAAATCAAAATAAGGCGTGCTCTAGAAAATCTAGAAATAGGAATCGTTTCTTGCCTTAATAATAATATTATGAATACAATCATGAGATTCTTGTGTTTGTGAAACACGTAATTAAATATGAATTTTCAATATTGAGAGAATGGATGATTCTGTCAAAAACGGATTTCGATCTGTAAGAAAGGGGTATTAAGTGACGCCTCTTGACAATGCTCCCCCCGATCTGGGAATCATCCAATTATCGATTATTGATTTGAAATATTTAATTTAAAAGGAAGAATCTCTTTATAATATGATTATGATTGTAACATAATATAATCCCTCTAAAATTAAATAATATCAAGTAGTAATTGGCCAATGACACAACGGGCTTGTGTCGGTCATAGCCTTCCAACATGGTAGAAAGTAGTTCTCATTTTTGAATCATTGTCGTTTCGTGCTACAGCCGAGGGCTCTGATTTCGAAATAAGAAATACTTGTCTATTACATAGAGATGTGTACAATGAATTAGAATCTAATGGTCGTTACGTGCTACAGCCGTGGGCCATTGGAGACTGATTCAGTTGTACGGAATGTTGGGTTAGACTTGACTTAGAATATTGAGTTTGTCGTGCCACAGCCGTGACTCAATTATTCAAGAGGCTAAAGTTTTATTAGGGAATAACATGAGATGTAATTGACAAGAGTTGTCTGCCTATTGAACATCACATGGCGTTTCGTGCCACAGCCGAGGTTGTGTGATGGAATATAGGATCCCTATTCCCACTAGCATTATGAATGCTTAATTTTTCACTTAAGGGGGTTGAATAAATTAGATAAACTAGTGGGAGTCACTTATGAATAAAGACCCGATTCATATAGTGTTTTTAAAATGAAATTGAATATTTGCTAAGTGTTGTTATGTGTTTATCATTTACAGATTTACTATATACACTATGTCTGGTGCACTATCACTCCGGAGCATACTAGATGCTCACAAATTGACTGGTCCGAATTTTGCTAACTGGCTTCGAAACTTGAGAATTGTTCTCAGGGTTGAGAAGCTGGAATATGTGCTTGACTCACCTAAGCCTGCTGAACCTGCTGACGATGCACATAATGATGAACATGTTGTGTATCGTAAGTGGATAGATGATGCTAATGTTGCTCAATGTATCATGCTAGCTTCCATGAACGATGAGCTACAGAAGCAACATGAGCTTATGGATGCTCACACTATCCTAGAGCATTTGCAAGAGTTGTATGATGTGGCAGGGAGGACAGCTCGATATGAGATATCGAAGGAGCTGTTCCGTTGTAGGATGTCTGAGGGATCATCTGTGAATGACCATGTACTTAAGATGATCAATTTGATTGAACGTCTTGGGCAACTTGGTTTTGTCATGGATAGGGAACTGACTCAAGACTTGGTCTTGCAATCACTTCCGGGTTCATTTTCGCAGTTTGTTGTGAACTTTCACATGAATAAGTTGGACGTCAGCCTGGCTGAACTCCACAACATGTTGAAGACTGCGGAATCGAATTTTCCCTCTAAGAAGAGTTCTGTTCTTCTAATTGGTGAGGGTTCCAATCCTAAGAAAAGGAAGAAGAACCCTTCCAAGAAGAAGAAAGTTGGTGAGAAAAAGCCGGTTCCACCAAAAGCTGAAGACCCCAAGAGCAAAGCTGTTTGCTTTCACTGTAACAAGGTGGGGCACTGGAAGAGGAACTACAAGGTTTACCTTGCAGAAATGAAAAAGAAGAAAGATAGTGAGACTGTCGCTTCTGGTTCAGGTATGTTCATGATTGAAGTGAATATGTCAATAAATCAAAATTCTACTTGGGTATTAGATACCGCCTGTGGTTCTCACATTTGCAATTCGTTGCAGGGACTAAGGAGAAGTAGGACTCTCGAGGAAGAGGAGGTGATTCTACGGATGGGAAATGGAGCAAGAGTTGCTGCTGAATCTGTAGGATCGTTTGATTTACATATGCCTACGGGCAAGACTATTGTTTTAAATAATTGTTATTTTGTTCCCTCGATTGTGAGGAATATTATTTCTATTCCCATGTTAGACTTGGATGGATTTTCGTTTGTTATTAAGAATAATGAATGTTCAATTCTTAGAGATAATGTTCTTTATGGTAGTGGTATTTTAAATAATGGTCTATATGTGTGTGACATAGAGCATGATTTACTACAAATTGAACATACTAATAAAAGGAAAAGAGATGATGAAAATCTCACCTATTTGTGGCACTACAGACTTGGTCATATTAGTGAAAATAGACTGCGGACATTGCATAAGGAAGGGTTACTTGACCCCTTTGATTTTGAATCATATCCTACATGCGAGTCTTGTCTATTGGGTAAAATGACCAAATCTCCATTTAGTGGACATGGAGAGAGGGCTGCAGATTTGCTAGGACTGGTACATACAGATGTATGTGGACCGATGTCTACGCAAGCCATGGGTGGATTTTCGTACTTCATTACTTTCATAGATGATCGATCTAGATTCGGATATGTGTATTTGATGAAACACAAGTCTGAGGCCTTTGAAAAGTTCAAAGAATATAAGAATGAAGTGGAGAAACAAACCAAACGTAGTATTAAAACTCTTCGATTAGATCGAGGTGGTGAATACTTGAGTGGAGAATTTCTAGATTATCTCAAAGAAAATGGTATAGTCTCTCAGTGGACTCCTCCATATACTCCACAGTTGAATGGAGTATCTGAAAGGAGAAATCGAACTTTGTTAGACATGGTTCGGTCCATGATGAGCTATGCAAATCTTCCAGTATTCCTTTGGGGTTATGCATTGGAAACCTCAGCATATTTACTGAATAAGGTGCCTTCCAAATCTGTTCCTCAAACTCCATATGAGATATGGAAAGAAAGGAAACCGAGTCTTAAACACGTTAAGATTTGGGGATGTCCGGCTTATGTCAAGAAAGTTGACCCTGATAAGCTGGAATCTCGATCCGTGAAATGTAGTTTTGTGGGATATCCTAAAGAAACTTTAGGGTATTACTTCTACACCAATCATAGTGTATTTGTCTCCAGACATGCTACCTTCTTGGAAAAACAGTTTATCCTAGAAGGAAACAGTGGGAGCAAAATAGAACTTAATGAAGTTCAAGAAGCACAAACTACTACGGTTCAAGAGGAAACACCTGTTCAGACTGAACAACCTTCTGTGGTACAGCCCATTCGTAGGTTAGAAAGAGTGTCTCGCCAACCTGAGAGGTATTATGGCCTTGTCATTGAGAATGACAATGAGTTATCAATCGTTGATGATGACGACCCTATGACCTATAATGAGGCTATGAGTAGTGTTGACTCAGAGAAATGGCAGAGTGCCATGAAATCCGAAATGGATTCTATGTATGCTAACCAAGTATGGACTTTGGTTGAAGCACTAGAGGATGTGAATCCTATTGGATGCAAATGGGTATACAAAAGAAAGATTGGAGCAGATGGCCAGGTGGAGACCTATAAGGCCAGGCTCGTGGCAAAAGGATTCAGACAAAGGCAAGGGATTGACTTTGATGAAACTTTTTCGCCTGTAGCCCTGTTAAAATCAATTCGGATTTTGCTTGCGATTGCTGCTTACTACGACTATGAGATCTGGAAAATGGACGTGAAAACGGCCTTCCTCAATGGGAAACTTGAAGAGGAAGTGTATATGACACAGCTAGAGGGGTTTGTTTCTAAAGGGAATGAACACCTAGTGTGTAAGCTGCTAAGGACCATATATGGATTAAAGCAAGCTTCTCGTAGATGGAACATTCGTTTTGATGAGACCATCAAAGAGTTTGATTTTATCAAAAACATAGATGAACCATGTGTCTACAAGAAGGTTAGTGGGAGCGCGGTAACTTTTCTTGTATTGTATGTGGATGACATACTTCTTATAGGAAATGATGTACCGATGCTGCAATCAGTCAAAATTTGGCTATCAAAGAACTTCACTATGAAGGACTTGGGTGAAGCATCCTACATTCTCGGTATGAAGATCTATAGAGATAGATCTAGAAGAATGATAGGTCTTACCCAGGGTACATACATCGAGAAAGTGCTTAAAAGGTTTAGCATGGAAAACTCCAAGAGAGGTCTCATACCGATGAGCCATGGAGTATCCCTTTCCGAAAAGATGTCTCCTAAGACACCTGAGGAAAGAGAGCGTATGAGTAAGATTCCTTATGCTTCAGCAATAGGATCTATTATGTACGCGATGTTATGTACTAGGCCTGATGTTGCTTATTCAATTAGTGTAACGAGTAGATATCAGTCCGATCCAGGTGAAGACCACTGGAAAGCAGTGAAGAACATCCTTAAGTACTTGCGAAGGACTAAGGATATTTTTCTTGTTTTTGGTGGATCTGAATTGAAAATAGAGGGTTATACTGACTCTAGTTTTCAATCAGAAAGTGATAGCAAATCCATGTCAGGGTATGTGTTTACTTTGAATGGTGGTGCGATTAGTTGGAAGAGTTCCAAACAGTCGACAACGGCTGACTCCACAGCGGAAGCAGAGTATATAGCTGCAAGTGAGGCTGCAAAAGAAGCCGTTTGGATGAGGAAATTTGTTTCTGAGTTGGGAGTTGTTCCAAGCATTGAAGAGCCTATTGTGTTGTATTGTGATAACAATGCAGCAATAGCACAAGCCAAGGAACCTAGGTCTCATAAAAATTCCAAACATGTTTTGCGGCGCTTTCATTTGATTAGGGAGATCATTGAAAGGGGAGATGTCAAGGTTGAGAGAGTTGACACACATAACAACATAGCAGACCCACTCACAAAGTCATTGTCTCAGATTCACTTTGATCGTCATAAAGAGAAGATGGGTATTAGATACCAGGGTGATTGGCTTTAGTTCAAGTGGGAGATTGAAAGTGTTTGTCCTAAATCCAATCATGTATGATGAGTTAGGAAGAACTTTCATGTATTCTTGTTTGATTTCATTAATAATAATAAAAGACTTGTTTTGATTTTATTACGGGCATTATCTGTTTAAAGTGTTTTAAATAAGATGTTCCATAGTTTAGAGTAAAGCTTCTATAATTATAATGAGATTATAATAGTGAGATCTAGAAGATGATAACTCTAGACTTAAACAGTTCCTGATCATTGGATAACTAATCGGAAGTTAGTGAATCCGCAAAGATCGGTACATATTATGCTTGCTCCCGTCAGGAGGATGTCTGTTCTCATAGGCATTTGTGTGGTGACACTATAGCTAGTATGTAGGTGCTTATTAGGGAATAAGTTCACTGAACATGACTCGATAAGTTGGACAACTAATGGAGTTTACTCACGTGTCAATAGTTATTCACTGAGTGATAGTTGTACAAGTGTCCTTAGACTTGAGATCGTTAAAGTTATCTTATATATAATGAACTGTGCTTTGGTTTAGTCCTTAGTCTCAAGGACATCCATTAGGTCTATTCTGGGTACAGGGATTTATGTATGGAGATAGTTAACGATCAATAAAGAATCTACCCCTTCCAGTAAGGAAGTGAATATCCTATGTTATTCTTAGTATGCGAGTTCTGGAATCTCTGGCCAGAGTGTATGAAATTAGAAAGGAGTTTCTAATTTGCATTAATATGAACTTTGCGTTATGAATAAGAAATCATATGATTAAATTTGATAGGCCTGACACGAGATCCATGCCTTGTATTTAATCGGGATATTGTAGGGTAGAAGGAATTTATTGTACGGTAACTAGTCACTGACAGGTTCTTGGTATTCTAAGCAGTGAATTCATATTATCCGGATAGTCGCGATATGTTGAGAAGCATCACTCACGATGTAGAATAAATATAATTAATCAGTTAATTATATTTAATGAATTTTAGAATTCATATAAATAATAAATAAAAGGTTTATTATTATTTATTTCTACTACCGGCTTAATATTGAACCTACAGGGTCACACCATAAAAAGATTAATTTATTGATGAAGGTATTTTGAGAGAGCAAGTTGTTTTAATAATGATTAAAATTATTTTAATTATTATTTAACATTTTATAAGGTAAAGTGTAGGATTTATATATTAATATATAATGATATATTAATGTTAAAAACCTACTTGTGCCCTATAAATAGAATGAGATGAGGACACTTTTGATGCACTTTTGGTTTTTGTGAAAAACTTAAAGCCTCCATCTTCTTCATCTCTCTCTCTCTCAAACCTCCATTTTTATAAAACCTTGTTTTTATAAAAAGCTTCATCGAAGAAATTTATCTTGGTGGATACCGGTAGAGTGCTTCACACTCTGAGAAGCAACTGCGAGAAACCATTTTGTAAAGCTTCGATTTTAAGGTATGATCACGATTCCTCGCTCTTTTCATTTTATATGATTTTCTATATGTGCGATTATATGGTTTTTACGGAAATAAATGTTATTTGCGCTTCCGCTCATCTGTAAAATTCCTTCACTCAAGTCTAAGGATCATTACATCATTATCACTGTGAGTCTTTCTAATGACATTATTAACATGTAGAATCTCACTGTGGGTCTATCCAGTGCCATGTAGAATATAACATGCACCTATGTTCTTGAATTTAGTATCACTATACCTATGACCAATGTGATATGGTCATCAGCCAATAAACATACTAAACTATACGCATTATAATTGTCCTATATTATTAATGCTCGATTAGGGACATTTAGGAATATTAACACTATTCATATAACCCCATTTTTAAGTCACATAATTAAAGATATAGAATACGTGTTACATATTCCAAGGACATTTATTATTCTAACATTTATTTCGCAGTAAACAAAGACATAATGAATCAATGTAGAATAATCCATAAACATAATCAAATAACAAAATAGTCTCGCTAGAAGCACAATTACATTGTCTCTAGGGCACTAACACTATCAACTCTATGGAGAGAACTGCATATAAAGTTTATGTCATCAGTCAAAAGAAAGTAATGGAAAGCACAAATGTGACATTTAATGACAGAAAAGTACCTGGTCGACATTTGATGACAGAAAACTACCTGGTCTAGAAGAAGCCAATGATGAAGACAAGGATCCATTAAGATTTGAAAATATGGATGATTCTAAAGATGAGAGTGAAATTGAGGTTGAGACTTCAACTCAACAAATTCTAGTGAATGAAGGAACAAGAGAAGAATTTGTGCCAATCAACAGTGAGGATATAACCATCCAAGACACACCTGTGAATGAGAGCACTTTCACAGGGGGTGTTGCCCAGTAAATAACAATTGTAGAAGGGGGGTTGAATACAATTGTATAAGATTTTCGACTTAAACAGTAATAATAACACAAGTATGAATAAATAACAGCTTTATTAACTCTGATATAAAACTGTTACAAACTCTCTCAAGAAATTCTGATGTTCTTGAGAGCTACTAAGTTACAAGAATTCTCGTGTAGGCGATTACTGTAATGTTAAACCTAAACTGTGTTTATATAGATTACACATCTACTCTATCAATTACAAGATATGTCAAATCAATTAACAACTATTTACAATACATATCCTAACTGATAGCTACGATCCTATAAAATAGGAGTCGATAAAACAATCTTCCTTGATCTTTGGACTAATGTAAATCTTCATGTAATCCTGATCAGCTTCCAATCTTGATAGCAATCATGAAACTGACGTTGCTTTACTGATGATGTCAGCATCAATATCTGATCAGTAGTCCAGATCCTGACATCACTTGAATCAATATCTAACAGGGGGAGCAAATAAAGATGACCAAGTCTTGGATGATGAAGCAACATCGAATTTGAGAAATCAAACTGAGCATATAAGGAATGGGATAGATCACACACTGCAGAGCAAATAATTGGAAATCCAAATGCAGGAGTAAAAACAAGGAGAGGAACTCAAAATGAGTGCCTCTATGGCTGTTTTCTTTCCCAAGTTGAACCTAAAAATATTGAAGATGCACTGTTGGATCCAGACTGGATTATTGCTATGCAGGAAGAGCTAAATCAATTTGAAAGAAACAAAGTATGAGAATTAGTGCCTGCACCAAGAGACCGAACCATTGTTGGAACAAAATGGGTTCTGAAAAATAAGATGGATGAGAATGGTGTGATTATAAGAAAAAAAGCAAGGCTGGTTGCAAAAGGTTACTCTCAACAGGAAGGCATTGATTATGATGAGACATTTGCCCCTGTTGCTAGGTTGGAAGCCATCAGAATTTTCTTGGCATTTGCTGCTCACTCAAACTTCAAAGTTTATCAAATGGATGTCAACAGTGCATTTCTGAATGGAGAGTTGGAAGAAGAAGTATATGTGCAACAACCACCTGGCTTCGAGGATCCACACTTCCCAAATTTTGTTTACAAGTTGCTTAAGGCATTATATGGACTTAAGCAAGCTCCAAAAGCATGGTATGATACCTTTATCACAATTCTTACTTGAAAATAATTTCACTAGAGGCACATTGGACAAGACACTATTTTACCAGAAACATGGTAATGATATTATCCTAGTTCAGATCTATGTGGATGATATCATATTGGTTCTACAAATGAGAAGCTATGTGAAAGATTCTCTAAGCTCATGCAAAGCAAATATAAGATGAGCATGATGGGAGAGTTAAGATTCTTTCTTGGATTACAAGTAAGTCAAAGAATGTTGGGTTTCGAGGCATAAAACGCAGCGGATAAATGTAAATAAAACAATAAAAAATCGAAACCCAAACCAGGATCCATGTATAATTATGGACATATTATGGAGATTACGAATCATACCTTTAAAAAGCTTTACTTTCACGAACTCAACGGAGATCCTAGCTTTCACGACTTGTGTCTACCTCTCGGAAAACACCTCTATGGTATCCACACGAACAACTTCAAGAACGACTCACGAACTTGACTGCGGAATGGATGTACTAGCCTCCATATTGATGATTCGATTTCTGCCTTTTCTTGCTGCCTTCTCTAGGGTTTTTCACAAAAACGTAAAACCCTCTTAACCTATCATTATCTATTTATAATTACTGGTTAATGGGCCCTCAACAACAAAAGCCCAACCCTTTTAGGTATAGGATTAAATAATAAAACGAAATTCTATTATTTAGTCAATAACTAAGTCACACTTAATTATTATGGGCAGAAATACTTCTCTAATTCGAATTTATATATTATCTCAATTAATTAAGTCTCACTTAATTAACATAATAAAATTCAAATAATCACCAATTAATTTAAATCCATAATTTAAATTAATTATTCCTTTAAGTGCTCAATGTGTGTGACCCTATAGGCTATTATTTAATTGGCAATAATTTTATTCTCCAATAAACCTATAAACAATGAGCGGTATCTAGTAATACATCATTACTACCCAATTAAACAATAATTAAATCGTGATTCGATAAAACCTTTTTCGTGATTAATGTTTCCGTGTAATATAATCCCTTTAACCAAATATTATAGATTAAACTCGAGGCATGTGTTTAGTCATCCTCTTCAACATTTAATCCGGGTTTACTTGATCCATGAGTAGACTATTAAAAACAAATCATTATTTGAGCACGGCCATGCATTTTATAGTCTCACTCAATCAAGTGGCCAATAATATCTCTCCTAATTCTAGGAGGGTTAAATCCTTTATCTATCATTCATATTTCTCATACGACTCATGATATACCCGATGTCCACTTTTATCATCACCCGGTCAATGGTAACTTTTAATGTAGTCAAAGTATATTAATCCTCGTATAGAAATATAATGATCTCAAGTCAAAGGATCATTACACCAATATCACTATGAGTCTTTCTTATGACTTTATTAAACATGAAGAATCTCACTGTGGGTCTGTCCAGTACCATGTACTCCTACATGTACCTATGTATTGACTTTAGTATCTCCATACTTATAACCAATGAGATGTGGTTATCTGTCAAACAATATACTAGTCTATTTGTGTATTATTATTGTCCTATAATAATAATACTCGACCAGGGACCTTTTAAGAATATGATATATTATATAATCTCAAGTTCAAGTCATGTACTTAAACTATATAATGTGTATCATGATTCTAAGGACATTTATTATGCTAACAAATATATCGCAGTAATTAAAGTCATAATAAATACGTTTATTGAATGATCAAATGACATAAAGGTTTATTCAAAGAAACAATGTATTGCCTCTAGGGCACCTACACTAACAATCTCCCACTTGCACTAGAGCCAATCACCCATGTATCTAATACCCATGGAACTAGTATGACCATCGTGCTTCTGCTGCGACAAGCCTTTGGTCAGTGGGTCTGCAATGTTATCATTTGTGTGCACTTTACATATGTGTATGTCACCCCTTTCATTAATCTCTCGAATAAGGTGAAATCTCCTGAGTATATGTTTGGATCGGGAGTGTGATCTAGGTTCTTTAGCCTGTGCAATGGCTCCATTATTATCGCAGTATAGATCAATGGGATCTGCGATCGATGGAACCACTCCCAAATTAGTAATGAATTTTCGAATCCAAACAGCCTCCTTAGCTGCTTCACAAGCTGCAATGTACTCAGCCTCCATTGTAGAATCAGCTACTGTTTCTTGCTTTGAACTCTTCCAGCTTACAGCACCTCCGTTTAGACAAAACACATCTATTTGGAAACTTGCATCGGTGTAACCTTTTACAACCAGTTTCTCCTCTCCTCCATACACCAAGAATGAATCTTTAGTCCTTTTCAGGTACTTTAGAATATTCTTAACTGCCGTCCAGTGACCTTCACCTGGATTAGACTGGTATCTGCTCGTCATGCTCAAAGCATACGAAACATCTGGGCGAGTACATACCATTGCATACATGATAGATCCAATTGCTGAGGCATATGGAACCTTACTCATGTGATCCTTCTCATCCAATGATTTCGGACACTGGTCTTTAGAGATCGTTATCCCTTGAGACACGGGGACATATCCCCTTTTTGCATTTTGCATACCAAAACGATGCAAAACCTTATCAATGTATGTGCTCTGACTTAGACCAATCATCCTTTTAGATCTATCTCCATAGATCCTCATTCCTAGAATGTAGGTTGCCTCTCCAAAGTCTTTCATAGAGAAGTTGCTCCCTAACCAAGTCTTAACAACCTTTAGAGAAGGTATGTCATTCCCCATTAGTAGTATATCATCAACATATAGTACTATGAATGCCACATGGCTCCCACTAACCTTCCTGTAAACACAAGGTTCATCTTCGTTTTGAACAAAGCCATACTCTTTGACTGTTTCATCAAAATGAATATTCCATCTCCTAGATGCTTGCTTCAATCCATAAATGGATCGACGTAATTTACATACCTTGCCAACATTCCTAGGATCGACAAAACCTTCAGGTTGTGTCATGTACACATCCTCTTCAAGGCTTCCATTAAGGAAGGCTATTTTGACATCCATTTGCCAGATTTCATAATCATGGAATGCTGCAATGGCAAGCAAAATCCTTATGGACTTGACCATAGCCACTGGTGAGAAAGTTTCATCATAGTCAATACAATGAATTTGTATGAAACCTTTTGCTACCAGCCTTGCTTTATAGGTCTGAACATTTCCATCCATGTCAATTTTCTTCTTGAAAACCCATTTGCACCCTACGGGTTTTACCCCTTCAGGTGGATCAACCAAAGTCCATACTTGGTTTTCGTACATGGAATCCATCTCGGATTTCATGGCTTCAAGCCATCTCTTAGAGTCTGGACTGTTCATAGCATCTTGGTATGTAAGAGGCTCATCTTCATCTGTGACACCCCCCAAATCTGGGGTCAGAAGATTTGGTTGTCACGCAAAAATCCTCAAAATAAAACATCTGCTTAATAATAATCATTCACTTGTGATTGTCCAACACTGGAAATATAACATCTGTGACCCCAACATACCAAGATCTTTTAAGGTTATAGGGCTAGAAACAAGAATCCAAATTCCATTAAATAGAAAGTATTCCTTCTTTACAACATTCTCTTTGATCAAACCTTAAACCACTGGTGTAACTTCGATAAGAAGTACGCCAGGCTAACTAGACCATTACATAATAATAATAAATATTAGAACTCAATTATATAAAATAGATCTTACACTAAATGCAGACATCCTGAGCGAAGTCATCTTCGAAATAGCATCATGCCTCTTCTCTTTCTGAACTGTGCGGATAAGTCTCGCCAAACTACCTTACTGAAATGTTAGAATTACAACAGCAAGTATGAGCGAAAGAAATGCTCAGCAAGTGTATAAAAATTTTGATATGAAACCAAGATAAGTTGGGCATAAAATCAACTGAAATGTAAAACAGTTTATAGAGAAAACTGAATCAACAACTGTGATATAATTCAAATCATCACTGAAATCATTTGGCATGTCATAAAAATGAATCATCTGCCAACTCACAATATATAATAGCAATTCGGGCGATATGGATTGGATATACATAACTGAAACACCATTGCCCCCTGATCAGGTTCAAAAGCAATGGGACCCTTTATACTCCACTGGTACAGCTACACCCGTGTGTATAATCTGGATTTCATGAGGGTACCAAAATAGGCAAGTAATGTTAGCCTATAGGAAGATGGAATGGTTACCATATCCTCCTTAAATATTGCTGGACCATGACAGCAACCATGGCCTCCTATGCTTTACCATTTGCCAATCCAATAGAGCAATTTCCGAATTCAATAGGAAATGCTTAGTTTCACATACAGTTCACATCCCTATTATTTACTACGGTAATAAGGATATGAAGAGTTTATCTTAAACAATTCCCCACATCAAGGGTACCAATATCAAACAACCGTGTTCGCACAAAATATTTAAGAATCACAAATAGCTCTGAACAATAGCTATTCGTCATAATATGAATCAATGAAACATAAATAAACAGTGTTTAAGATGATCAAGGGAAAAAATACTTGCCTCAGATCCTTAGCTAATACGTAGCACCGAAGTAATACAACTATCTTCTTCTATCTTACGGCATCAAAATCTTCTATTTCAATCATTCGTTGGTTTGACGCTCTTGCGATTGTCACGAGTCTGATCTGCTGACATCGAGCCCGCGCGTCTACTTCTATAGTCAAACATAAGCTAGTACTTCAGTCTTCAGACGAAAATTCTGACATTCTATAAACGCTTGCAAATTTACTTCGAATGTATTAACAATGCTTACCAATATCTACGACGGAAGAAAATAATTGGAAATATTCCCTTTGAACATAGGCATTTTCCCGGTGTTAAAACACCTCATAAGTAAACCAACAATTCCACAAACAATACTGCATTCATTTCCACCTTTTCCAACATCTACTTATCTCCGCTGACAAACCTAAGTCAATATTTACCAATTAATCCTTGTGAAGATAAAAAAAATAATCTGACAATCATAGTCAGTAAATCAAGAAACGACGTCTACCCCTAACGACATCTTATAATATAAATCATATACACAATTAAGCACACATTAAATATATATCGACCAAAACTCAATTTATAACCTAATCCTCGATACTTAATACCTTGATAATTCATATTGCACATATAAAGACTCGGTAAGTAGATCACATAGCACGTACTTCACATAGCAGATACGACTCACATATAAAAGAGCACTCAAAGTATTTTTAGAATATTTAAAAATATTTTTAAAGCACTTAAAAGTGTTTTAGAAGATTTAATTAACCCTTTTTGAATTAAAAAAAATCGATAATAAACCCTCCGGGTAATTATGGAATCCCCAAAATATTTTAATAAATATTTAATCCGGGTTTATAAATAATTTTAGAATTTTAAAACTATTTTTATCACTCCCAGATTATTTTTAGGATTTAAAACAATTACTTTCTATTTTTAAATCATTTTTAAAAAGAAAATTGATTAATTTAAAATTAAATAATCCTAATTAAATTAATTAAAATCAACTAATAATTAATTAATAAAATTATTCAATAAATAATTAAATTTATCAAATAATTAAATTAATTAAATCATTATTTGAAATTAATTAGTATAATTAAAAGTATTTAATTCTTAATTATTTTTGAATTAAAAGTAAATAATAAAATAATTTTTAAAATTAAAAACAGAATTCAGAAATAGATTTTGAATTTCAAAAATATTTTCAGAAAATAATTTTATGAATTTTATAATTAAATTCAGAATTATTTAAAAGATTTTTAAAAGTAAATTAAATTAAATAAAAGTAAAATAATTTTTTTTTTTTAAAACCCACGTCTTCTTCACCAGACCCCCCATTTCCTATTCATGCTGGCCGGAGTAAATCCGGCCACACTCCGGCGAGGCCAAAATCAACTCCGTTTCTCATATTTTTAGATTGCAATAAGTTCCAAATCAAACCAGTAATCAAACCATAAAAACAAACGCAGAAATCGGCCAACCAATCGCCGATTCCGGCCAAAAACGAAGCTCTCCGGCGAGCTTCAACCATTTTCCGACGAACACGAAATCGTACACCAAATCACTCGTTCTATATCCGAAAATGAATCTAAGAACACGTATAATATAACCCCTAACACCTCTAACACGAACAATTAACAGATATTACGAACGAATTGATTAAAGAAACTAAATAAACTTAAAACTCGAATATCACAATCCGGCAATATAATGATACAATTGACCACATAAATCGACTTCAAATGATCATATAAAGCTATATCAATCACCAAAACAACTGGAAAATTACTCAATCAAAAAGTCCTAAATTAGGCTCAAGAACCCTAATTTTCGAATTGCTTAAACTAGCAATAGAACAATGAAATTGAACATATAACTGGACTCCTGGAATCAATATAAAGCTATACAAACCATCAATTCAACCGGAAAATCAAAGAATCAAAAAGCCCCAAATTCTAACATGAACCCTAGTTTTGCAGAATTAAAGAAAAATTGATATAAAATCGAAAATTTACCCTCTGATAAAATTGATTGTAGATTATGAAACTAGAGATCAAGAGCTTTGATTCGAGTATAAGAACAACAAAATCCGATATCAGAAACACTTTCAAATTCAGCTTTGATCCTCAAGAACAGGAGAGAAAAAATATTTATTTTTATATTTATCTATATATATAAAAACTGATTTTTATGAATTTTTAATAAATAAAAAAAAATCTGATTGCTATTTATATAATTCAAAAATTAATAACCAAAAAATATTTTTAACCCCTAATTAAAATTATTAAGCCTTGAAAATAATTTTTATAGGATAAAAATGTAAAAATTTCATTTTTAAACAAATATAATATAAATGCCAAAATTCTCCAAAAATTATGAATTTTACAAAAATTACAAAATAATGCATTTTTAATTATCCTATCATTATATAAAAATAATTTTATCAAAAACAGGGCCTCGAATTCAATACAGGGGCTGGATCCGGAAATTAAAATGCGAAATAACTGTATTTTAAAAATATAAAAATGACATAAAAATAAGTCACATAACACGTATGGGATAATTTTCCTATTTAATAAAAATCATAACGCGTTTAAATGCATTAAAAATAAACTAACACACAGTAAATTAAACTAAAAATATATTTTAATATAATAAATTACAGATAATTTTCCCTGATTGATCAAAAATATAAAATACAAAATTTTCAAATATTGTCATAATGCACCAAAATATTAATGGGGCACGGATAAGATACCGGGTAAAATTTTAGTATGAGAAAAATATAGTTTTGATCCTTAAAATTCTAAAATAATCTCAAGTTACCAAAAATGTTAAAATATTAAATTTTAAACATTTTAATAATTTATACAAATAAAACTTTTGTACACGGGTAGAATATCGGGTATAATTTTTGTACCAATAAAATACCAACTCGATCCATAAAATTTTAAAACAAACTCAATTTATCACTTTTGATAAAAATATAAATTTTTAATAAAATAAACATTTTTACTAACACAGACAGTACCAAATACAGTCCACCCGAATAACCTATTAACAATTAAACACATAACTGCATTCAAATTAAAATTAAATATTCACAATCTTATTATTCCTTTACGGAAAACCAATAAAATATTTAAGTAATAATAATAATAATAAATCCGGAAAAAAATCGGGGTTGTTACATCATCTATGAGCATCAAATCACCACATTGAGTCAAGAGAAATCCATATCTCTCTGGCTTATGGCGAATTCTACCAGATCTACGAACAACCTGTGTTTGTTGAGCATTATTATCATCCTGCTCTTGTTCCACTTCAGGTTCAATGTTGTTTTGTGATTCTCGATCTTCATCGAGATCTATAGTTCTCCCACTGTTTCTTTTGGAAACAAAATCTCTTTCCATGAAGACAGCATCTCGAGCAATAAACACTTTTTGCTCAGAAGGACTATAAAAATAATACGCCTTTGTTTCTTTAGGGTATCCCACAAAATTGCACTCTTCGGATTTAGGTCCAAGCTTGTCAGATACTTGACATTTCACAAACGCCTTGCATCCCCAAACTTTCATAAAGCTCATGCCTGACCGTTTCTCCTCCCATATCTCATATGGAGTCTTTTGAACCTTCTTAGTAGGAACACGGTTAAGTGTAAAAGCCGCTGTTTCTAGAGCATAACCCTAGAAACTTATTGGAAGATCTACATGACTCATCATCGATCGCACCATGTCCAATAAGGTGCGATTTCTCCTCTCTGAAACTCCATTCCATTGAGGTGTACCTGGCAGAGTGAGTTGTGATACAATACCACACTCCTTTAAATACTCTTTAAATTCAGTGCTTAAGTATTCACCCCCACGATCGGATCGTAAGATCTTAATACTTGCACCACCGCCAATTTGCTTCTCTACTTCAGCCTTGTATTCTTTGAACTTTTCAAAAGAATCGGATTTGTTCTTCATAAGATATACATATCCATATCTACTGAAATCATCAGTAAATGTTATGAAGTAGTAGTATCCTCCTCTAGCCATCACACGCATTGGGTCACATACATCACTATGTATAAGCTCGAGACGTTGAGTGGCCCTTTGACCTTTACCAGTGAAAGGGGCTTTAGTCATCTTACCAAGCAAACAAGATTCGCATTCTTGGTATGATTCAAAATCAAACTTATCCAAATATCCATCCTTATGTAATTTGGATATGCGTTTCTCATTTATATGGCCTAGACGACAATGCCAGAGGTATGATTGATTTGAGTCATTAACTTTAAGTTGTTTGTTTTCTATATTACAGACAGGATTATCTAAATCAAGAACATATAAACCATTAAACAAATGCGCAACACCATAGGTTAAATCATTCAAAGCAAAAGAGCAACTGTTGTTCTTTATTGTAAACGAAAAACCTTTCTTGTCCAAACAAGAAACAGAAATAATGTTTCTGCGAATCGCAGGCACGTAAAAACAATCTTCAAGTTCTAAAACAAGCCCAGAGGGCAAAGATAAATAATAAGTTCCTACAGCTAAAGCAGCAACTCTTGCGCCATTGCCTACTCGTAGGTCCACTTCTCCCTTAGCCAAAGTCCTACTTCTCTGCAGTTCCTGCACATTTATACAAATGTGAGAAGCACATCAAGTATCCAATACCCAAGATGTAGAAGTAGACAGATTGACTTCTATAACATAAATACCTGATCCAGAAATCTGAACAACCTTCATTTTCTTCAGATCCTCCAAGTTAACAGGACAGTTTCTCTTCCAGTGACCAGTTTTCTTACAGTAGTGACATTCACCCTTAGCAACCCCACCTTTAAGCTTTAAAGCCTGTTTGGGAGCTGACTTTGGGTTGGGTGTAGAATCAGATCCAGTCTTCTTCTTACCCTTCCACTTGCCTTTCCCCTTGGCCTTACCTTTATTGCCCACCATCAGTATGTGAGCAGGTTCAGCTGTCTTCATGTTGGTCTCATATGTTCTCAACATATGCAACAATTCAGTAGGTGTTTTGTCAAATTCATTCATATTGTAGTTCACAACAAACTGGGTGAATTTGTTATTCAAACAATTCATGATTAGGTCAATACCAGTTTCCGTAGCAATCGGGAAACCCAAAGTAGCAAGGTACTCAATGTAACCAATCATCTTCAGAACATGTGGGCCAACTGGTTCACTTGCCCCTTGTTTGCAATTAAAGAGTGACTTACTCGTGTTGAACCTTTCTTGACGACTTTGGCTTGCAAACATGCTTTGCAAGTGCTCATTGATAGTATATGCATCCATATGCACATGCTGTCTTTGAAGCTCAGCACTCATAGTTGCCAACATAAGACATGCAACATCATTTGCATCATTCTCATCCCTTGCGTGGGCCGCTATTTCCTCAGCAGTAGCGCCCTCGGGAAGGGGACCTGGCGGAGGGATATCAATGCAATGAAGCTTACGCTCCTGCCTGAGGACAATCCTCAAATTCCTCTGCCAGTCTAGGAAGTTGTTTCCTCCTGTCAGCTTGTCCTTCTCAAGGACTGATCGTACGGATAGTGTGTTTGTGTTGTTTGCCATTATTTAGTATCTACAATGATAAAAGCACATAATAAACATTAGATTGTCTGAATTTATAAATTATTATGTTCAAATGATTATGATATATATTCATAATATATCTCCCACTATTTTTATCAAATCAATAGCCCTTACTATTAATTCGGAAAGTATATCACATAAATCTTTCTAGTGAGCCAAGATCTATATTTCGTCATGTCCTAAGTCAACCACTGGTAGTCCTTAAAACATGATTATTTAGGTAGACAACAGTTGTCAATTATATCATATATAATTCTTGGATAGTTTGGTGATCAACGATTGATCTTATCTATCAAATAGATTTTCAACCAAACTCTATGCTTCTAAGTTCATAATAGTTGAATATAACCTTTTATTTCCACCATATTATGACGACTCAGTTAAGTTAGACCCAATGATACAACAGCCGAATATAACCGTTTATATTTGTCACATCTCACCACGATAGACAGGAGTCCCCTGCCACTGACAACCCTTCCCCTTATCGATCTAGGATTCGATGAGTGTTCATTCATTGGAAAGCATCTGATTTAAATTTAATATTTTTGTTAAGGGGTTTAGAATTAAAAACGACCATGATCCCATCATAAAGAGATTCCAAATTTTCCTTGAATTAAATACTTCAAATCAATATTCATCAATAGTTTGATTTCTAGGTTGTTGGAGGAGTCACAAGTGGCCTCGCTTAATACCCAACTTCCTTACCGGTAAAACCCGATTCTGACAAAATCTCCCCATATCGAAATAATTGAAAATTCGTATTTAATTCCGTGTTTCATAAACACAGAAATCTCATGATCGTTATGTTAAATTTTAAAATCTCGAATCGTTACAGATTTTAACTTGTTTAAGCAGGCATGGCATGGGTGATGTATCTAATACATACATGATTAATCTAATCAAACATGCATCTTTATCTCTACACATACATTATATATATCGCATACATTCATATATATATGTAAAGTGCAGTAAGTAAACGTGCTTGGTTATGGCCTTTATCCTAAATGATCCTTTTCAAGCTAATGAAAAGAATCAAGGTCAATCTATGGTGGATAAATATAAATACAATTACAAGTCTTCATTCTTCTCTTTCTCCTCGGTTGCTTCTCCTCATTGATCGTCCTTCAATCTTCAAGTACATTACATTGAATAATTGAATACAACCTATACTAATGTACTTACATAATAAAACTCGAGTTACATTCGAGATTAAACAATTACAAGAATGAAGAAAACGACATGCAAGTAGTATTTATAAAACCACAAACCATTAAACTAAGGGTCTTAAGGCCATAACCAGCACTATGCTCAAATAAACAATTAAGAACATATAAACAAACACTGCGGGGGTCCCGGGGCGGCAGCCCCCGGGCGGGGTCCGGGGCGGTAGGCCCGGGCGGGGTCCGGGGGCGACAACCCCTGGCGGTGGTCGAGCTTTTGACTCGGGATTTTTTTAATTCCAGAAGACTCGTCCTCTTAAGAAATCATCAATTTTTTAACAAAAGATCATATCTTTTAGCCTCTGCCGCCACTGCATCATATACAGTTCTGGAAGCATGTATCATATACATTCAAATCGTATCCCAGTTTACAGATCGTGTCCATACACAATCTGTCCAACAGTTTATATCACTATATAAACCTGACAACATGCATAACATACAAAAATCGTATACTTATCAGTCATGACAGATTGTAAACATGCTTGTCTCATTATATCATAATATTCAACATTACAGAATCATATATGAACGACATAACATATTATAATCGGCATATCTCATAATTGTTTCATGGCAGATTCATATAACATGCATACATGCATCGAATACAGTAAATACGTAACCAAATCAGCCCCTTATACACGTAGCTCTGATGCCATTGTTGGGTTTCGAGGCATAAAACGCAGCGGATAAATGTAAATAAAACAATAAAAAATCGAAACCCAAACCAGGATCCATGTATAATTATGGACAAATTATGGAGATTACGAATCATACCTTTAAAAAGCTTTACTTTCACGAACTCAACGGAGATCCTAGCTTTCACGACTTGTGTCTACCTCTCAGAAAACACCTCTATGGTATCCACACGAACACCTTCAAGAAAGACTCACGAACTTGACTACGGAATGGATGTACTAGCCTCCTTATTGATGATTCGATTTCTGCCTTTTCTTGCTGCCTTCTCTAGGGTTTTTCACAAAAACGTGAAACCCTCTTAACCTATCATTATCTATTTATAATGACTGGTTAATGGGCCCTCAACAGCAAAAGCCCAACCCTTTTAGGTATAGGATTAAATAATAAAACGAAATTCTATTATTTAATTAATAACTAAGTCACACTTAATTATTATGGACAGAAATACTCCTCTAATTCGAATTTATATATTATCTCAATTAATTAAGTCTCACTTAATTAACATAATAAAATTCAAATAATCACCAATTAATTTAAATCCATAATTTAAATTAATTATTCCTTTAAGTGCTCAATGTGTGTGACCCTATATGCTATTATTTAATTGGCAATAATTTTATTCTCCAATAAAACTATAAACAATGAGCGGTATCTAGTAATACATCATTGCTACCCAATTAAACAATAATTAAATCGTGATTCGATAAAACCTTTTTCGTGATTAATGTTTCCGTGTAATATAATCCCTTTAACCAAATATTATAGATTAAACACGAGGCATGTGTTTAGTCATCCTCTTCAACATTTAATCCGGGTTTACTTGATCCATGAGTAGACTATTAAAAACAAATCATTATTTGAGCACGGCCATGCATTTTATAGTTTCACTCAATCAAGAGGCCAATAATATCTCTCCTAATTCTAAGAGGGTTAAATCCTTTATCTATCATTCATATTTCTCATACGACTCATGATATACCCGATGTCCACTTTTATCATCACCCGGTCAAAGGTAACTTTTAATGTAGTCAAAGTATATTAATCCTCGTATAGAAATATAATGATCTCAAGTCAAAGGATCATTACACCATTATCACTGTGAGTCTTTCTTATGACTTTATTAAACATGAAGAATCTCACTGTGAGTCTGTCCAGTACTATGTACTCCTACATGTACCTATATATTGACTTTAGTATCTCCATACTTATACCCAATGAGATGTGGTTATCTGTCAAACAACATACTAGTCTATTTGTGTATTATTATTGTCCTATAATAATAATACTCGACCAGGGACCTTTTAAGAATATGATATATTATATAATCTCAAGTTCAAGTCATGTACTTAAACTATATAATGTGTATCATGATTCTAAGGACATTTATTATGCTAACAAATATATCGCAGTAATTAAAGTCATAATAAATACGTTTATTGAATGATCAAATGACATAAAGGTTTATTCAAAGAAACAATGTATTGCCTCTAGGGCACCTACACTAACAAAGAAATGATGGTATCTTTATCAGTCAAACCAAGTACATCAAGGATTTGTTGAAGAAGTTTTGATTTAGAAGATAGCTCACCTGCAAAGACACTCATGGCCACTGCCACTAAATTTGTTGAAGAAAGTAGATATTTCATTCTACATAGGCATAGTTGGTTCTCTACTCTATCTCACTTCTAGTAGGCCAGACATCATGTTTGCAACATGTCTGTGTGCAAGGTTTCAATCAAATCCAAAGGAATCACACATGATTGCTATCAAAAGGATCTTTAGATATCTGAAGGGCACTCCAAACTTGGGTTTATGGTATCCTATGGACACAGGGTTCAATCTGGTTGGTTATTCTTATGCTGATTCTGCTGGATGCAGAGTGGATAGGAAAAGCACCTCAGTTAAATGCCAGTTTCTTGGAAAAAGGTTAGTCTCTTGGTATAGCAAGAAATAGCAATCTGTGTCAACTTCCACAGTTGAGGTTGAATACATAGCTGCTGATACCAAAGTCACTACAGATACCAATAAGGATAATAGTATATGACTGAGTAAGAGCATAACCCGGATAATGTGTTGTACCAAAAGCAGCAAAGTTGAATAAAAAGGCTAAAGGGAGTATTGTAGTACTGGTGAGATGTGCTGTAAAAAAAAGGATTTGAATGATTAAGAATTGACCGGGAAACTGGAAAGTGAAATGACAAACAAGCATCCAATTATTTTCTACCCTATTCCGGGACGGAATCCTTTTAAAGAGGGGAGACTGTTAGAACCCAGATTTTTGGTAGGAATTAAAACTTTTATTATGTAACGGAGTATAAGTGTAACAATGGTGTAATGAATGAATATTGAATGGATTTGGATTCGAATTTTCATATGCCATGAACAATACAATTGGTTGACGATATTGATAAGAATAATCTATCGTCGAAGAATAAACTATGGTATTCCAAGAAAGGAAATATTCTCATGACATCCAAATCAATGTCTGTTATAAGTTAAGTGATTCCGTCAAAGGATTAAGGAACGCTCGGGAAAGCGCGAGAACATTTTTGTATTATAAGGAATAAAGAGAGAATAAGTGATGAATAGTGTTTTTGGTGAAAATTGGAATATTATTAGACGACAATATATAGAAGCACCCAGAATGGATTTCTGAGTTCGTATTAACGATCCAAGGGGAAAAAGAGTGTATGTAAAAGTTATCGAATTCTGAAAAATAGAACTTTTATTTTCCCCGAGATTTCCCTAGACACGGAAGGACTTAAGGATTTATTGAAAAGATTTAAGGAATTTGGATTCAAGAATTATTAAAGAGAATTGAGAATGATAATATAAATATTAAGAAGGTTTCCGGTAAAACCCTAACGAGAGATACTTGAGATATTCCTCCGAATGATCAATGAAATTGGGCAATAACCGGACAAAGAAACAAGCAGAGAGCCAAGAGACAAGCATGTGCAAGAGGATGAGATCAAGTAACCAAGCTAGTTACAAAGGAACTAGAACAATTAGAGAACAAACTAAGTACCTAGCCTAATCTCATCATCTTACCACAAGATCACAACACTTGTCCATCTAAATTGCATCATCTATGACCACACCACTTTAATAAAGTAGCTTTATGCTAGATATTATCACAATGAGGTGTATTATGCAAGATTAGACCAAGCAAATACAAATCAAACTCAATCTCTCCATTTCTCTCAAACTTCCAGCAGAAATAATACTCAAAGAAAAATTCATATCACCATTTCTATCCATGATTAAATCACCAAATTTTAACCATAGCTTCTCCACTCCATGGGCAAGGTTCGTTAAAACTTTCATGTCAATCCAAGTAGTATAGCCTAGTTAAATCCCTCCCCCAAGTTGAAGGAGCCAAACTACCTGTTCTTGACAGTTTCTGTCCAGCGGGAAAAACTGGTTCAAAACCATAGCTACCAGGCTTCAAATCTCATGATCTATAGCTTAAAACAAATCTTATGAAGACCCCAAGATGTGGTAAAAATTTGAGAGCTGAACTCTTATTTTTCGATTTTCTATGAGTTTTACAAGTTTAGGGTGAATAGTAACTTTTAAGAACTAACTTTAGTTTTCTTGTTTCTTTTGATGATCTAAGCTATATTAAGGTGTTCTAAGGACTAGATCAAGGCTTTTTAGACTCATATACACACCAAGGAAGGTATATCTCTTAAGAAACCCTAGAACTTATTTTGAGTTTTTGTGATTATTGGATTAGTTTTGATGATGATGTTGTTTTAAGCATATAAGCATGATTATATAGTTGATTTAGCCATATAATGATTATGATGATAAAGTGAGATGTTCTTGGACATTTTAATATGAGAACCATGTGAATAAGATGTATGTATGCCCAGTGTGGCTTGGTGATTGATGTAAGAATTTTGGAACGTTCGATTTATAGCCATCGTAATGCCGAAATTTCGTTAACCCTTGAAATTTGTGCATAGAAGTGGCCATAAGTCACTGATCTTGATAATTGTATGGTACACCCTTGTAGATCTCGAGTCATAGATTGTTTTGGCGAAAGAATCGAAACAAACGGACTTACGGTTTAGGAATTATGGCCGATTTACTAAAAGTAGTTCGAAACCGTAAATGCGAGTTCGTAACTGCAATTGAACCCCCTTAACATGAACAATTTGGTTGCGAATCTTGGTAATTAAATATTAGATATCATAAGGAAGGTGTGAGAGAAAACCTCGTGTCAAACGGATCCTTTTTCGATTTTATAAAAATGTTTGAATCAAAGTTAAGCGCGAATGAACCCTTAAAAGTACACTTGGTTATAACTTTGGTAAATCACTTAGAAAACGGGCGATAAAACTCGAGTTATAATCTTTATTCGTAAACGACCAACCTTAGAACTTAAAAGGCTTAAGTATCTACTAAGTGTAAGTATAATGACAAACCTTAATAACGAACGAATGTCGGGTCATAACGGTGTTAATAAGAGTTACACTTGAAGGTGTATAACGAGACAACTTGAAATCGTGTTTCGAACTAAATTAAGAATATACTTAGCCTTTAAAAGAGTTAAGTGATTAATATCGAATATTTTGATTATTTATAGATCACCGGACTGACCCAGGGCACGCTACCCCCACTCGACTACCAGGCAAGTTTCCAATACTTTGGAACTGTTGTTGTGATAATATATATAACTGATTGTTGTTATACATATGCCATAGCATGCATGCCTACTTTCAAGATATATTCTGATACTTGTTCCCTGATTTATTGTTGTCTTATAAACTAGATAGTTGATATATCGGTTATAAGCCGGATATTGCTAAGACCCTTAGTGAAAGGGCATTTGAATCTCATTTTTCGAATATAGACCGGGAGTCAGTATTTCTTGATATATGGTGATTATTTTCGGAGAAAAATATTTCCATTATTTATTTAATAAATATTAATTCGAATATTCATTTGAGATTATTTACTTAACGAATATTATTTTGAATATTCATTCGAGATTATTTAGTTAATGAATATTATTTTGAATATTCATTTGAACTTTATTTATTTAATGAATATTATCTTTAATATTCATTCAAGGTCGATTTATTCATCGAATGTTATTTTGAATATTCCTTTGGAATTTATTTAGTTAAATAATGAATATTATTTCGAATATTCATTCGATCATTATTTATTTAATGAATATCTTTTCGAATATCCATTTGAGCTTCATTTATTCGATAAGTATTATTAAATTGAATATTCATTATTTATTTAATATAATTGTGTATATTTATTCGAGGGTTATTTTGAGCAATATTTTATATTAAGAATATTCGTTAAATATTTATGACTTGAGAAATATTCCTTGAATATTTAGTTAATTCTTTTAACTAGTTTTAAAAATGATTTACTTCATTCAAATGTTACTTTCGACCTCCAAATAATATGTAAATCATTTCAGAGTCTTATTATTATTTTTATCAAGGAATGTTCTCAAAATTCTATTCTTCATTCAAAGCTATCTTTCAAATTATAAGGGAACCTTACTTGAGAAAAGTTATTTATCTTGTTGACTTCCCGGTCATAAAATTTTTTAAACTATTCTTTGCCCTCGCAACTTGATTGCTATTTATCAATTGAATCTTTTATTACTTCCTCATAATTCGAGGGGTAAGGTGGTTGGAACAAGTTGATATCCATTAGCAAGCAACAGCTTGGAAAATATTGGTGAATTCCCTTTCCAACTAGATACGTCTACTTTGTGGAGTCTCATCAACAAGTATTATACTTGGGGAAAGGAGAATGAGCTTTACGTTTCAGAGTCTTGGATTCTATCCGAACTAAGAGTCGTGTAAGAGGCCGAGTAGCGCCGGTCCATCCCATTGGCCCAACCGTTGGCCGGGGAGATCTAACAGGGTGGTAGACAAATAAATCCGTCAGTTCTTCCTTCTACCGGTAGTAAAACTAATTTGAACTGTACAATCTACGACTGATCATCGTAAGGATTGGAACAGCGGGCGCGGTGAATACTCTAGTATTAGTTCATCTCCCAAATTGGGAATTTCTTGCAACACGTATCGAAGAGACTTCTTTCAGGTTGACGGGCATCCCCCGTAACACGTATCGAAGAGACTTCTTTCAGGTTGGCAGGAGTTTGAAAAATGTTCAAAACTGGGATTGCAATATTTTCCTGCAATTCCCCTCTTTTATGACATATGATGATGTCTTGCTTATACCTTGCACAGCAGATATTTCTACAGAAGTTATGTTTGGAATTACCCTATAACTTCATCGTTTACATTATACTGGCACTATCTTCGTAAATGCATGGCATATGGTTACAACGATATTATGAACTGTTGTATATTATCACTGTTCAGTCATATATTACTTTTGGTGGGCTATTGCTCACCCTTGCTTTATTTATTCAGATGGCCCGCACAAGGCGCACGCAGGTGACAGCCGTCAGAGGGTTAACCGCTGAGGTCATAGCTACCATTGCTGAAGAGGAAGCTATTGGTAGGCTAGTTGTTTGCATTTGAGTATCAAATATATTTATTATATGACATATACAAATGGATGGCAAAGAGTATGTAATGGTTAAATTGTAAATCTTTTGGGTTGTAAGAACTCAATCTTGTGATTAATAATATTTGGTAATTACTCTGATTTCATCTCTGGGACTATAACGGGTGTGTTTTATGTTGTTGTTTTGGGTCACAAGGTTGTAATTTAATTTATGTTGGTTTTGTGGATGGAAATTGAGACCGTAACGACCAGATCCCTGACAAGTCTGGTGAATTTTAAAAGATAGTGAAAATTGAGTTTTATGAGTAGAAATATAGTTCGATAAGTCAGACTTCTCTAATGATTCAATTTGTGTCACTGCTCGACTTCTCTAACAAGTCTCTTTAGATTACTCTTGAGTTCTCGAATAGAGTCTTTTGGAGATATCGAATAAAGACATGCCTGATTTCTCGAATAGCTATTTGAGTTCTCTAATACTTGGGTTCTCGAATAGTGTATCTTGAGTTCTCGAATCATTTTAAAAGGCTGAATTCTCGCTGAATTTCAATCGCTTTTGGAACTTTATCTGAAATTTCAGTTCTCTCATAAAAACATATTTATTCAATTTTAAATTGGATAAACTGCCAACTGTGGGTTACTACCTGCTTGAGTTATCGAATTAGCCTTTCTCGACATATCGAATAGTTATTTTTACTTCTCGAATGCCTGACTTGTCGATACAAAATATATATCTAATCAACAATTCAAGTGTTTCATACTTATACAATTCCACTACTCTATTCATTTCATTCGATTTCTCGAGCTCTCAAATTACCAAAACCTCTGAAAACCCTAACTATAAAAGCTAAATTTCTTCTTCAACCTTCATTCTTTTCTCTCTAATCTCCAACACATGGAAAACACAAAATTCAACACCAATTTCATCGCTCTTTCCAATGATGTCGAAGCACCGAATGCTAATTGTAAGTGCTTTGTGAAGTGGATGTCTGAGTCCTATATCAAGGGTGCACTTTTAGCCAACCCAACTCTGTATCTAGACATTCTAGAATAGTTTTGGAGCTCTGCAATAATTGAAACAATTACTCTTAAAGATTGCAGCTTGGGCTATGTCATCGATTGCAAAATTCTGGGCAAAGAGTTCAACATAACATCTGAGGATATGAGCAAAGCCCTGGATCTTCACCATGATGAATATGACAATCTAGTAACAGATGCCCAGCTGATAGAGTTCTTTGAATTCATAAGATACTCAGACACTATCAAGGTTGGAAACTTGAACTAAAAATACCTAAGGAAGGAGTGGAGTTATGTGTTTGCAACACTCCTGCAAGTATTCAGTGGAAGGAAGTCTAGCTTTGATCAATTGAATGCACCTGTCCAACAAATAGGGTACTCATTGGCCTATGGCAAGAAGCTGGATGTTGGAAAGCTCATAATGCAGGAGCTCTATGAGAAATTTGGTAAGAACTAAGCAAAGAGAGTTAATGATATTTTCTTTCCCAGATTTTTTCAGTCTGTTCTTAATTATTTAGATGCTAAATTGACTGAATTACCTGGTTTAGATAAAACTAGAATAGGCTATTCTAAGTCCATGACCAAACTCATTTTTGGTAATTTGGACACTAGGAATGATGTGGATGTGAGACTTGAAATAACCCCTCATATGCAGAGGTTATTTGAGTCTTATCCTCACAACATGCCAACATTTGCTTCCAAATTTGAGTTAACACAACCCAAGCAAGTAGTACAAACTGCTAACCCAGGGCTTGCTAACCAACCCACTCCACCAAACAATGAGCCAACTGCATCATCCTTTCAAAAGGGTGATGTTAGTAACAAAGAGAAGAAGAAGAGAAAGCAAGTTGATTTTGAACCATTGAACATTCTATCAGAAGCAGCTTTGAATGTTGAATTAGGTTTAGAAAGTGAGGTAACTGTGTCAAACTTACAGAAACCAAAGAAGAAGAAAGCAAAGCAAACCACCTCTTCAGTCACTCAAATGGCTGAAGTTGTAAAATCATGGGCAAACAGCTCACTAAATGTACTCTCTCAACAGGGTGCATCTATAGAATCAAACATTCTCCCCAATGCACAATCATGTATGGAGTCTGCACTAAGGAGTGATAAGGATGGCACTACAATGAGTGGAGAGCACATCACACTTGAAACTCCCTCTATTTCTCAGGGGGAGTTGCCAAAATCTACTCTAAAAGACACTTCCCTTCCAGAATCTACATATGATATTTCTTTGCAGCCTGCAACTCAGGCAATTGAGGAGCAACGCATTGATCATCAAGATTTCTTTTCATTTGATGAGCCAATAAATTCAAGTGACTTAGTGCAAGACACTTTGCTCGCCACCCCGGTCCCACATTTAGATGGTGAGGGAATGCATGATGGGGCATCTCCTGATGACACTATCAAAAACACAGAGGTTCCACTAGCCTTTACTAGAAACTCTGTGTCACCTAATGTTGTAATTCATCCCACTTCTATGGAGACAACATTAATTGGGAGAGTCATTCCATCCGGCTACAGAAGTTGCATCTGTAACTGAGGAGTCTAGCTTGCCTAGCTCTAGCTCTAACTTTATGTCACAATGGCTGAAGCCTGTGCACCATGATAGTGCTTCAGGATCAGGGTCTGTTCCACAATAATTGACGGTTGATGCTTTACAAAATCTTCATGTGGATCAGATTCCTGAGTTTGTAAAAATTTCTCAACATCTCTTCACCTCCAATCTTCCAAATCCAGACTATCAAGCCATTCTACTATGTCACAGAGATGATATGGAGATACAAAGGAAGAAAATAGCAGATGAGTCTGAGAGGGATGGAAATGTTGATGCCTGGCTGAATGCAACTGGTGGTGTGAGCCTAGATGATGCACTATAGTTCATGAGAGAAGAGTACCTAACTGCCTTGGGCTCTAATGCAAAAACTCTCTCTCCTACTGAAGTGTTTGATGCTATGAATGACACTTAAAGGGATGTTTAAAGGCCACTCATTATCTTGGCAAAGGTGTAAAGTCAGAAATTGCCAATGTCTGTAAGGAGACTTCTCAGGCTGTGAGTGAACTCAAAACCAAATTCGACCTTGAATTTCCATCTCCACACTCTGTAATTAAAGATGTCAAAGATTGCAAGGCAACATGCTCTTCTCTGGATCTAAGTTTCCCTCACATGCAAGATAATCTCAAGCAGCTCACAAATCAAGTGACAAATCTCATCACTCAAACCACTGAATCCAATGCTTTGCTGAATGTTATGTGGAAAAATCAATATGGAGACAAAGTCATTGGTGATGTCCCAGTTCACAAAATGAGTAAGTATGAAGTGGAGAGGCTCCAAGAACAGGCACTCTCCTCTTTTAGGGCTGCACACCTATTTTCTAAGGTGGACAGTTTAGAAAAAGAGGTGGCTTCACTCAAATCCTTCAATGTTGAGCTTAAAGAGTTTGTGGTCACTCTAAATGCCAAGTTCGACACTCAAGCTACTACAACTACAGATGTAATTCTCCACCAACAACAGATGATTTCTGCTATGATGCAACATATTGGAGTCCCTCTACCTTCAGCCTCACCTTATATCTCTCAACCACCAGCCTCTACTTCAAATCCAAAGGCCTCATCAAAGACACCTGTGCCTGAGAACAAGCCTAAGGAGGAGAAGGGTGATCTACTACATCTCAAAATCTCTGAACTTAAATCTACTCAAGCCACCAGATCCACCAAAACCAAAAAGAACATCAAACCCACTATCACCTCTACCACATCCACAAACACCTCAAAGCCACCATCTCAAACAACTCTACCAACTATTACCCTACCATCTGTACACATCACTACTCCAAGTGGCCTGAAGCAAGAAATCATATCTACAGTGGTGCCATGCACAATGCCAATTGATCAACCTCAACAATCAACCATTATTGAAGATGCTCAGCCAGTTGAAGTCAGTGTTATTACTGAGGCCAAATTACAAATGGTTGAAAATTCAAATATATATCATGATGCAGCTTTCTTGAAATTTATGCAAGCTTCAAGGGAAAATGTTGGAGGAGATACACTGCTATATAGGAGGAGTCTCAAAGAACAAATCAATTACTTAACTGTGATCCCAAGGAAGCTAAATCAAATTTTTCTCAAGGAGATTATGATGGTGACCAATTTCAAAATATGGCACCTATCTTATGACACCTTGCAGGACTTGAAATTCACTGAGATTGATGTTATCTTAGAGTTGATTGAGAAAGTGGGGAAAACAACAAGAGTCTATACAATGATCTGAGAAATGGCCAACATTCTAGATTGCCTGAAGTGTGTATTAATCCAAGAACCATTCTTTACCAGTCTGGTACAAAAATTTAAAAGGTTGGCCAGCTAGTCATTCCAAAGCATCTCACTTCCAAGAACACAAGGATAATACATTCAATCATTGATCAACTTAACAAGAAGAAAGGGTGCAGAATAGCTGAAGAGTTAGAAGCTGTGCATATTCTGAGAACATTCATTGCAACTGGTTCTGTTCCAAAATTAGCCAAAGCAAGGAGAGATAAGGATGATGATGGTGAAGATAAGAGTGATAGGAGAGGAAGACATCACATGAGTGATAAGGGTGCTGAAGACAAAAAGAAGAAGAATGACAAAGGAAAGAAGGGAAGTAATGACAAAGGAGAAGAGAAAGTATATGAACGAAAGGGTGGAAGACAGCAAGCCTTAAGCATTACTAACAGTAATCTCACCACAACACAAGAATCTATGTCTAGGGTGAATGTAGTTAGTAATGACTTAACAAAATCTAAACCTATGGCTTCTACAACTGTCTTGCCACCTCAAGCAAAGAAGATTCAAATCAAGAAACCATCAGTATGTCTCAAAAAGCTATAATGGTCGAGACAAAGGCTTCAAACTACTTTCAAGTGAAAAGATGAAAAAGCTAAAAATCAAACATATGGCCAGAAAGGCAAGAAAAGTGAAGACATCTACATCCCAGGCTCTCACAATTATTCCAGGGTTAGATTTGCCACCTATTGATGAAGACTTTGAAATAGACATGGAAGAAATGGCATTTCAACTTGCTCAAAGAATCTACTGTTAACACAAAATCACGCAAGCGTACGTGGTCACTAGTAATACAGATAGAAGTCAAGTTCGTTCCCACAGAGATCTTAGGTTTTAAATCAGTTAATGTACCTATGCAACAATGTATAATTATTACTCACTGCTAAGACAATTAACAAGATTGGGTTTTGATTAACTAAATTAACTAACAATTAATTAACTAATGAGAATTAAAGATGGATTACTTATTTGAGAATAAACATGGGACTTTAACTTCATTATCTACTTCACTTAGAGTTGACGCCTTTAATCAATGCATGTGATGATTTTGATAACTGATCGAATAACACGAAACAAGTACACGCTACCTGTCAGCATACGTATACCAAACTACTCATACATCCACAAAAGAGATAGAAGATGAATAGACACCAATTATGCTTAGACCCCATATGTCTATAGAATTTGAAAACATAAAGGTTGAAGAACAAGTTACTCATATTGATCACATAGGGCAATATAAGTATTTTCATCTTATACTACGAATCATATTGATAACCAATTATGAACCTATGCTAGCATGGCAAGTTCTAAATCTCAAGATCCACTTTCACTTCACAAGAGATTAACAATTCAATTTAGATGTTAGCTACGCATCTAAAAGCATTAAGATTGACCATACAAGGATATCAAGAATTCATCACACACAAATCTTTAAAGCATTCACACTACTAACCTACATAGATAATTCAGTTAGAATCCCATTACAACGATTAGTTCATAATTGAACCGTTCGTCACCATGGGATTTGATGAAAACATGGTATGAAACAAAATATGAATGAAAATAAGAATATTATTAAAACAAAGAGTTGAGAAAACAAATCTAGCATCCAGAATAACGCCTAAGAAAAGAACACAAAAGATGAAGTAGATCGAGATCTGTTGCTTGTCACGAGCGTTTGATCTTTCTCCCATTTTCTCCCTTGTAATTCTATGCTATATTGTGTAACTATGATTAATCATCCGAATTACATGGGTTGGGTGTGTTTATATAGGCCCTAGATATCTTGCCCAGCAAGAAAATACCTAAAAATACAATTAGAATTCGATTTAGGTGGAAGAAACTACCTAAAATACAATTACAGCTCGAATTAGGGCAAAATAGGAATTTCCACCGAATTCTGGCCGACCAGGGCGCACCCTGCACACCTAGGACGCAGCCTGCATAGTAGCATTCTGTCCAAGGGTGTAGTCTCCGCACCTAGGGCGCAGTCTGCCCACTCTGTTGCTGTTCTGGCACTTTTTCTGCAATTTAGGGCACAGTCTGCGCTGTTAGGGCGTATTCTACGCACTCACTTTCTGTCCAGATTTTTATTTTGCTTTAGATTGATAGAAAATTTCTCAAGCTTCGCGTGGACTACTTACAGGCCTCAAATGGACTTGTAGAACTCCAGATATGGCCAAAACAGTGAAGACTGCGCAACCTACCCGGAAATCCGAATTTTCCACAATTTGTTTATTTCTCATCCGTTTTCTCTTCCGATTCTTTTGCCACTTCCCGTTCTTCATTCCTTTGACTCATGAACCTTCACGGTAGTCTAAGGAAAGACTTCAGTCCTCATTCCTATGCTCGAATTCAACTCCAAATTGACGAAAACATTAATCCTAATCGATATTTCATGAACCTGCACAACTAAACAAAACACATCAAAACTACAACAAACTTGAGTCCAAGACAATCAATTTAAGCTGATATGGAACGTTACAAGTGGATATAAAATCCACTTATCACAGCCCCAAACTTAAACCGATGCTTGTCCTCAAGCATAAACAGCTAAACACTAACTAACTAACTAACTAGTACCACTTCCGTAGGTGATCACGGTTGCATTTGGCATATGCAACAAGCCCTTTAAACCCCTAGGCAGCCGTAGTGGACGAGTAAGGTCTCGTGAGGGCCTATAGTGAATGTACCCACAAAATCCATCTAACTAAACAATGCAATAACAAATGCAATGCATGAATGCAACTAATAAGAAAATGCAAATGATTTAATACTAATACACCACCATACCTTCAAATCCTCTCATGCCATATCAACTTAAGAATCAAAGTAATAACGCAATGTCTTGGTGTCGAAGGTGCAAGTATTCACATAGTTTACTCAATGAACATGCATAAGTTCTCAAAAGTCCATGTCAAGTGTAAGAATATGTTAGTAACCATGCTAAGCCTACAAGAATACATCTTTGAGACAAAACTCGGGATCTCAAATGCAAAAACAAGTAAACACTCACCATCCACTAACAAAAGAATATTCACTCAAGAACGAGCGTAAGTGTATCACTAAATTCCAACAAAATCATACGCATGCTTGACATTTGGTATCAATCTAACTCTTAACACAACATACATCAATGACGATAATCAAAAGGTCTTTAATTGGGTTGTAACGGGGCTAGGGACAAGGTATGACAAATAAGCCAATTCAGGTGAAATGTTAAAAGCTAGTAGGCACCATAATAAATCATACACAACACCCTATTTTCCCTCCACGCATAATTTTACTATTTTTCTTCCAACAAAAACACTCAACTAGTCGACTAAAGAAGGATCACAACAAACACAACTATGCTCTCATAATATATTTGTTTTTATTTTTTTTTCTTTTTTTTTCTCTTTTTTTTCGAGAGCTAAATATAACAAGAACAATAATATACACAATAACAATGATCCCATGATTTTATTACACATGCCGACTATCAAGTAAACAACCAAACCCAATGTTCAATATTTCCCCCAAAAGTATGACCAACAATAACCCCTCCTTGCACACCTTATTACTCCCTTAAGCACTCTACTAGCCTTTGCCAATGTAGGTTCAAATTAATGCAAGGCCAATACAAGAAAAAGGTCTAGGCATGTAATTTGGTATGTCACCGAAAAATAGGATTATGTTCAACGGGTTAACTAATTGATCAAGTAAATATCGTGTGGTAATATGGGAAAATATGCGGTTATTCCTAAATGCCTTTATAATTTTAATCGTCAATTAATGTCATGCGTTTCAAGAAAGACCTCAAACAACTGCTAGCAATGCAAACAATTCGTGGACACTCAAGCAACCGAATAATTTGCAACAAATATGCAATAAGGCTCAAAAGCTCACTTGGTGGAAAAAGATACTCAATCCCAAGCAAAAATCTCTCTAATGCACCTACTTATGTTCAAAGCATGCAAACTAAATCAACTTGCACATATTCATGTCCTTTTAATTACTTACAACATTCAATCTACTAGCTTCAACTTACTAGTGTATGTGTGTGCACAAGAACAAAGCATATCACTTCTCAATCAAAAGCGTCAACAACACAAAATTCCTATCAAGCATGGGTGCAAATGCAACTCCTATTTACTCACATGATAATAATACGAACAACACATGCATGAATTACAACTAAAATACAAAGCATGATATCCTACATGAATGGAAAACTACTACAAACAACTACTTATCCCCAACCCACCCCCAAACTTAAAATATTCAATGTCCTCATTGAATGGAAAGGTAATACAAGGGATAGTAGACATACCTACTCATCGGAACCACATGGGTTGCCTCCCATGAAGCGCTGTCGTTAACGTCATTTAGCCGGACAAATATGATTCAAATCATGGTGGCTCGAAGATCGCATTCGACTTGTCCTTATCAAAAGGACCATTCACCCATTGTTTGACAACTTTCTTGCTATCTTTCCACATCTTTTCTAACTCAAACTTTCCTTTGACTCTTCCTCCAATCGATTTTTTCTTTTTCTTCTTCATACCTCTAAGGTGTTTATGCATCACAGTTGATTGATAAGAACCCTCTTCTACCTTATCATCCATGATCCACCTTCTTAACACATTATCTTGACACACTTTAAAAATCACCAACTCATCATTCAGAAGGACATACTTCAAATGGGATGGAAGTTTTCCAAGATTGACATTCGAAAGATCTCGAATTGAAGAACTGTCAATAGAATTACTGATGTGATGCTTTAGCATGTGCGTGTCCGACTTTTCACTCAATAACTGCTCAAACTCCTCTGCCTGACCCGTATCAACCATTTCCACACTGAAACACTCTTCATCTTCTGTCGGAAATTTCATGGCCTTGAATACATTAAAGGTGACATTCTGATCTTGCACCCTCATTGTAAGCTCTCCTTTTTGCACATCGATCAAAGTACGGCCCGTAGATAGAAAAGGCCTTCCCAAGATTATGGGAATCTTCTTGTCTTCTTTGAAATCTAGAATCACAAAATTGGCAGGAAATATGAGCTTGTCAACCTTCACCAGGATATCCTCTACTTTACCCCTCGGATAAGTGATCGTCCTATCAGCCAACTGCAAAGAGATGTTGGTTGGCTTCGGATCAGGCAGGCCAAGTTGCTTGAAAACCGACAGGGGCATGAGATTAATGCTAGCTCCCAAATCACATAAGCTTTTGTCAAAAGACAACTTCCCAATGGTGCATGGAATTGTAAAGCTTCCTGGATCCTTAAGTTTAGGAGGCAATTTCTGTTGCGACACTGCACTACACTCCTCTATCAATGCCAATGTTTCAAATTCTTCCAACCTTCTCTTTCGTGACAAAATATCCTTCATGAACTTTGCATATCTCGGCATCTGCTCCAATGCTTCAACAAAAGGAATTTTAATGGACAGTTTCTTGAAGACATCCATAAACTTCTGAAACTATTTTTCTTGATCTCGTTTCTGCAAGCGTTAAGGATATGGAGGAGGATAGATCTGATTCACCAACTTCTGTTTCGAAGGAGAGTTTTCAGCAGAATTTTGCTTTTGAAGTCTTTTTGGGAATGGAGGGGGTGGGTAGATCTGATTGCTCTCTGTAGGAAGCTCCGACGAAGCTTTTACAACAGGTTCCTTGCTCTTTTCCACTTCTTTATCTAGCTGATCAGCTACCAAGTCAGATTTTTCAATTTTGGGCACTGTAGAATTTTCAACTTGCTGAGTCTGCACTTCTTCATCTTCCTTAGCTACTGATTTCGGATCTGATGTAACCTTTCCCGATCTCAAAGTTACTGCATTCACCTGTTCCTTGCTTTCCCGTCTGCCTGGATGAGCTTTCGTATCGCTAGGGAGAGTTCCTTGTTGCATATTAAGTAAGGCACTTGCAAGCTGCCCCATCTGGTTCTCCAAGGTCTTGAGAGAAACTACCTGGCTTTTAACCATCAACATCAACTCATCCACTTCTGATTTTTCATTATAAGATTGCCCTGAAGTAGCTTGAGGCTGTTGCTGAAAAACTGGAGGTTGGAATGGTTGCCTTGGAGCATACTGCTGTTGATATTGTTGCCCTTGCTGTTGAAAACCTGAAGAATTGTATGGCTGAGCTCCATATTGCTGAAAAGGCTGCTGAGTTTGTTGCGCACCTTGATTGTTGCTCCAGCTGAAATTTGGATGATTTATGTTGCTCGAATGATAATTATTCGGGGCTGGCTGTTGCTGATTCTGAAAGTTGCTCACAAACTGCACTGATTCAGTAGAGATGGCACATTGATTCATCTCATGTGCGCCTGCACATAGCTCACAAACACTAGCTACCTGTCGAATCCCATGATTAGCCAAAGAATCTATTTTCCTATTCATTGCCTCTAGCTGAGCTGCTAAAGCTGAGACCGCATTGACATCAAGAATTCCCGCCACCTTCTGCTGTGGCATTCTCTGAGTTAAATTCTGATATTCATTTGCTGCCATCATCTCAATAAGATCATAAGCTTCCTCATAGCTTTTTGCCCATAAAGCTCCACCTGATGCTACATCTAGCAAAGGTCTAGATTGTGCTCCTATCCCATTATAGAAACCATTGATCACCATCCAGTCAGGCATCCCATGATGAGGACACTTTCGTAGCATCTCCTTGTAACGTTCCCAAGCTTCAAACAAAGATTCTCCAGATTGCTGTGCAAATTGAGTTAACGCGTTCCTTAATGCTGCAGTTTTCGCCATAGGGAAGAATTTAATAAGAAAATTCTGAGCAAGATCCTCCCACGTAGTAATAGAACCGGCTGGTAGAGAGTATAACCAGCCCTTAGCTTTATCCCTCAAAGAGAATGGGAAAAGCCTCAATTTGATCACATCATCCGGCACACCATTAAACTTGAAAGTGTCGCAGATCTCAATGAAGTCCCTGATATGCATGTTAGGATCCTCCGTAGGAGCACCCCAAAAATAAACTGAGTTCTGCACCATCTGAATCGTGCCCGGCTTGATTTCGAAAGTATTTGCTGCAATAGCTGGTCTGAAAATGCTAGACTGAATGTCATTGATCTTAGGCTGAGAATAATCCTTCAAAGCCTTAGCTGCTGCTGGTAAATCTGCCATCTCTTTTGCTGCTGCAAGTTCTTCTTCTGCCAGTTTACGAGTTTGCAAACGTGTTCGCATACACATTCAAGTACCTGTAACACCAAGAAACAACAAACTAAGAAAGAAAATCCAAGTCAGTGAACGCTAACGACCACTGATGACAAGCACATAAACTAAAAACAAAACACCGATGATCCCCGACAGCGGTGCCAAAAACTTGTTAACACAAAATCACGCAAGCGTACGTGGTCACAAGTAATACAGATAGAAGTCAAGTTCGTTCCCACAGAGATCTTAGGTTTTAAATCAGTTAATGTACCTATGCAACAATGTATGATTATTACTCACTGCTAAGACAATTAACAAGATTGGGTTTTGATTAACTAAATTAACTAACAACTAATTAACTAATGAGAATTAAAGATGAATTACTTATATGAAAATAAACATGGGACTCTAACTTCATTATCTACTTCACTTAGAGTTGACGCCTTTAATCAATGCATGTAATGATTTTGATAACTGATCGAATAACACGAAACAAGTACACGCTACCTGTCAGCATACGTATACCAAACTACTCATACATCCACAAAAGAGATAGAAGATGAATAGACACCAATTATGCTTAGACCCTATATGTCTATAGAATTTGAAAACATAAAGGTTGAAGAACAAGTTACTCATATTGATCACATAGGGCAATATAAGTATTTTCATCTTATACTACGAATCATATTGATAACCAATTATGAACCTATGCTAGCATGGCAAGTTCTAAATCTCAAGATCCACTTTCACTTCACAAGAGATTAACAATTCAATTTAGATGTTAGCTACGCATCTAAAAGCATTAAGATTGACCATACAAGGATATCAAGAATACATCACACACAGATCTTTAAAGCATTCACACTACTAAGCTACATAGATAAATCCGTTAGAATCCCATGACAACGATTAGTTCATAATTGAACCGTTCGTCACCATGGGATTTGATGAAAACATGGTATGAAACAAAATATGAATGAAAATAAGAATATTATTAAAACAAAGAGTTGAGAAAACAAATCTAGAATCCAGAATAATGCCTAAGAAAAGAACACAAAAGATGAAGTAGATCGAGATCCGTTGCTTGTCACGAGCGTTTGATCTTTCTCCCTTTTTCTCCCTTGTAATTCTATGCTATATTGTGTAACTATGATTAATCATCCGAATTACATGGGTTGGATGTGTTTATATAGGCCCTAGATATCTTGACCAGCAAGAAAATACCTAAAAATACAATTAGAATTCGATTTAGGTGGAAGAAACTACCTAAAATACAATTACAACTCGAATTAGGACAAAACAGGAATTTCCAGCGAATTCTGGCCGACCAGGGCGCACCCTGCACACCTAGGGCATAGCCGGCACAGTAGCAGTCTGTCCAAGGGCGCAGTCTACGGACCTAAGACGCAGTCTGCCCACTCTGTTGCTGTTCTGGCACTTTTTCTGCGATTTAGGGCGCAGTCTGCGCACTCACTTTTTGTCCAGATTTTTATTTTGCTTTAGATTGATAGAAAATTTCCCAAGCTTCGCGTGGACTACTTACAGGCCTCAAACGGACTTGTAGAACTCCAGATATGGCCAAAACAGTGAAGACTGCGCAACCTACCCGGAAATCCGAATTTTCCACAATTTGTTTATTTCTCATCCATTTTCTCTTCCGATTCTTTTGCCACTTCCCGTTCTTCATTCCTTTGACTCATGAACCTTCACGGTAGTCTAAGGAAAGACTTCATTCCTCATTCCTATGCTCGAATTCAACTCCAAAATTGACGAAAACATCAACCCTAATCGATATTTCATGAACCTGCACAACTAAAGAAAACACATCAAAACTACAACAAACTTGAGTCCAAGACAATCAGTTTAAGCTGTTATGGAACGTTCCAAGTGGATATAAAATCCACTTATCATCTACCATGTGGCTATTGTTGATGGGTGTTTGGAGGTGAAATATTCTTTTGGAAGAGAGAAAAGATTTCCACAAGGTTTGTGCCAACACTGGGGCAAACTACATGACCTAGAAAGAATAATGAGGCTGCTAAACAATGATGATGAACTAGAAAGAATTTGTAAGGTGGAGCTAGCACACTTTATTAAGATGAAGAGAGACCATGAAGAGTTGTTGAGAAGGGAGAATGAAGAGAAACTGAGGAAGAGGGAGGAGGAGTTTGCTGCCCTTGAAGCTAAGGCTGATGAGATAAGGGCTAAGGGTCTATGCAAAGTCAAATTCAATCCTTACATTGTGGATTACAAGAAAATGGAGGTACTTTGAAGATTAGAATGGACTACATAAGTTCCTACTCTGAAGCCAAGCTGAATGAAGTAATCAATGATCTATCAGGCTCCACTCTACTTGAAGAACTCACTGCCATGGAAAACATTATTCTGGCAATGGAGGAGAATGCAAAGAAAGCCAAAGAAAAGGAAGAAATGAAGAAAAATGATGATTTACAAGCCAAGGTTCAAAGGATGAAATCAATGGAAAATGGTTAGTATTCCTTCATAACTGTAAGAACGCTTCTTTGCAAAATTTTATCAATCAGTTTCATACCTGTACTATTCAAGTCTTATCTTTAGGTATGTTAGGCTTGTTATCAGACATGAAATTGTGACTAAGAGTCTTACTCACAATTTGGGGGAGATTGTTAGTCACAAAGGCATGCCTGAATACCTCTAATAACAAGCATAATTGTTTGTAATGCTTTGCATTACTTACTTGTCCCCTTAACAAGGGAACCCTCTAGTTGTAGAGTTTCTACTTGTATTCTGTACTTGTAATAGGTATCAAATTCTATCTGTGTAATTGTAAATTAAGTCATGAAATAATGCCTGAAAGAAGATTTAGTGATCATGCCTCAAGCTTGAAGAACAAGGCTGAAGAAATAATCACAGTTGGAATTTGAAGATTGAATATTTGCCTAAGTACAAATTCGAGAAGTAAATTTGTTCTATTCGAGAAGTCAAGGTTTCGAGAAGTCAAGGATTCGATATCATAAAAGACACTGTTCGACTTCTCAAGGAGTCAACTAGTTAAAGCTACATTCGAGAACTCAGGAATTCGACATGTCTAAATACCCTAATCGAGAACTCAAGAAGTCAACAAGTCAAAGTAGCATTCGAGTTCTCAAAGGGTCAACAAGTCAAAGCTACATTCGATATCTCAAGGACTCAAGAAACTATTCGATATCTCAGGGATTTAAAGGAATTTACGGACGATTGGAAGCGTGATATAACAATTTATTCCGTAAAAACCATGTATCGCACATATAGAAAATCATATAAAACAACAGAGCGGAGGAATCGTAACCGTACCTTTAAAATCGAAGCTTTATAATCGATGGTTGCTAGCAGTTGCTTCTCAGAGTGTGACGCACTCTACCGGTATCCACCAAGATTGATCCTTCGATGAAGCTTTTTATAAAATCAAGGTTTTATAAAAATGGTGTTTTGAGAGAGAGATGAAGAAGATGAAGTGGTGGTAACTAGGTTTTTCACAAAAACACTTTGCATACAAAACTCTTCTCATCTCATCCTTTATATAGGGCACATGTAGGTTTTTAGTATAATTAATATATCATATATATTATTATATAAATCCCACAAAATGTTTAAATAATAATTAAAACTATTTTAATCATTATTAAAACAACTTGCTCTCTCAAAATACCTTCATCAATAAATTAATCTTTTTATGGTGTGACCCTGTAGGTTCAATATTAAGCCGGTAGTAGAAATAAATAATAATAAACTTTTTATTTATTATTTATATGAATTCTAATAATTCATTAAATATAATTAACTGAGTAATTATATTTATTCTACATCGTGAGTGATGCTTCTCAACATATCGCGACTATCCGGATAATATGAATTCATTGCTTAGAGTACCAAGAACCTGTTAGTGACTAGTTTCCGTACAATCAATTCCTTCTACCCTACAATATCCTGATTAAATACAAGGCATGGATCTCGTGTCAAGCCTATCAAATTTAATCATATTATTTCTTATTCATAATGCAAAGTTCATATTAATGCAAATTAGAAATTCCTTTCTAATTTCATACACTCTGGCCAGAGATTCCAGAACTCACATACTAAAAATAACATAGGATATTCACTTCCTATACTGGAAGGGGTAGATCCTCTATTGACGTTAACTATCTCCATACACAAATCCCTATGCCCAGAATAGACCTAATGGATGTCTTTGAGACTAAGGACTAAACCAAAGCACAGTTTATTATATACAAGATAACTTTAACGATCTCAAGTCTAAGGACACTTGTTCAACTATCACTCAGTGAACAACTCTCGACACGTGAGTAATCTCCATTAGTTGTCCAACTTATCGAGTCATGTTCAGTGAACTTATTCCCTATTAAGCACCTACATACTAGCTATAGTGTCACCACACAAATGTCTATGAGAACAGAAATCCTCCTGAAGGGAGCAAGCATAGTATGTACCAATCTTTGCGGATTCACTAACTTCTGATTAGTTATCCTATGATTAGGAACTTTCTAAGTCTAGAGTTATCATATTCTAGATCTCACTATTATAATCTCATTATAATTCTAGAAGCTTTGCTCTAAACTATGGAACATCTTATTTAAAACAATTTAAATAGATAAATCTCGTAATAAAACCAAAACAAGTCTTTTATTAATATCAATGAAATCAAATAAGAATACAAGAAAGTTCTTCCTAACTCATCATACATGATTGGATTTAGGACAAACACTTTCAATCTCCCACTTGAACTAAAGCCAATTACCTTGGTATCTAATACCCATCTTCTCTTTATGACGATCAAAGTGAATCTGAGACAATGACTTTATGAGTGGGTCTGCTACGTTGTTATGTGTGTCAACTCTCTCAATCTTGACATCTCCTCTTTCAATGATTTCCCTAATCAAATGAAAGCGCCGCAAAACATGTTTGGAATTTTTATGAGACCTAGGTTCCTTGGCTTGTGCTATTGCTGCGTTGTTATCACAATACAACACAATAGGCTATTCAATGCTAGGAACAACTCCCAACTTAGAAATAAATTTCCTCATCCAAACGGCTTCTTTTGAAGCCTCACTTGCAGCTATATACTCTGCTTCCGCTGTGGAGTCAGCCGTTGTAGACTGTTTGGAACTCTTCCAACTAATCGCACCACCATTTAAAGTAAACACGTACCCTGACATGGATTTGCTATCATCACTTTCTGATTGAAAACTAGAGTCAGTATAACCCTCTATTTTCAACTCAGATCCACCAAAAATAAGAAAAATATCCTTAGTCCTTCGCAAGTACTTAAGGATGTTCTTCAATGCTTTCCAGTGGTCTTCATCTGGATCGGACTGATATATGCTCGTCACACTAATTGAATAAGCAACATCAGGCCTAGTACATAGCATCGTGTACATGACAGATCTTATTACTGAAGCATAAAGAATCTTACTCATACGCTCTCTTTCCTCAAGTGTCTTAGGAGACATCTTTTCGAAAAGGGATACTCCATGGCTCATCGGTATGAGACCTCTCTTGGAGTTTTCCATGCTAAACCTTTTAAGCACTTTCTCGATGTATGCACCCTGGTTAAGACCTATCATTCTTATAGATCTATCTCTATAGATCTGTATACCGAGAATGTAGGATGTTTCTCCCAAGTCCTTCATAGTGAAGTTCTTCGATAGCCACACTTTGACTGATTGCAGCATCGGTATATCATTTCCTATAAGAAGTATGTCATCCACATACAATACAAGAAATGTTACCGCGCTCCCACTAACCTTCTTGTAGACACATGGTTCATCTATGTTTTCGATAAAACCAAACTCTTTGATTGTCTCATCAAAACGAATGTTCCATCTACGAGAAGCTTTCTTTAACCCATATATGGTTCGTAGCAACTTACATACTAGGTGTTCATTCCCTTTGGAAACAAAACCCTCTGGCCGTGTCATATACACTTCATCTTCAAGTTTCCCATTGAGGAAGGCCGTTTTCACGTCCATTTGCCAGATCTCATAGTCGTAGTAAGCAGCAATCGCAAGCAAAATCCGAATTGATTTCAACAAGGCTACAGGAGAAAAAGTTTCATCAAAGTCAATCCCTTGCCTTTGGCTGAATCCTTTTGCCACTAGCCTGGCCTTATAGGTCTCCACCTGGCCATCTGCTCCAATCTTTCTTTTGTATACCCATTTGCACTCAATAGGCTTCACATCCTCTGGTGCTTCAACCAAAGTCCATACTTGGTTGGCATACATAGAATCCATTTCGAATTTCATGGCACTCTGCCATTTCTCTGAGTCAACACTACTCATAGCCTCATTATAGGTCATAGGGTCATCATCATCAATGATTGAAAACTCATTGTCATTCTCAATGACAAGGCCATAATACCTCTCAGGTTGGCGAGACACTCTCTCTGACCTACGAATGGGCTGTTCCCCAGAAGGTTGTTCAGTCTGAACAGGTGTTTCCTCTTGAACCATAGTAGTTTGTGTTTCTTGAACTTCATTAAGTTCTAGTTTGTTCCCACTATTCCCTTCAAGGATAAACTATTTTTCCAAGAAGGTAGCATATCTAGAGACAAACACCCTATGATCGGTGTAAAAGTAATACCCTAAAGTCTCTTTAGGATATCCCACAAACCTACATTTTACGGATCGAGATTCCAGCTTATCAGGGTCAACTTTCTTGACATAAGCTGGACATCCCCAAATCTTAACGTGTTTAAGACTCGGTTTCCTTTCTTTCCATATCTCATATGGAGTTTGAGGAACAGATTTGGAAGGCACCTTATTCAGTAAATATGCTGAGGTTTCCAATGCATAACCCCAAAGGAATACTGGAAGATCTTCATAGCTCATCATGGACCGAACCATGTCTAACAAAGTTCGATTTCTCCTTTCAGATACTCCATTCAAATGTGGAATATATGGAGGAGTCCACTGAGAGACTATACCATTTTCTTTGAGATAATCTAGAAACTCTCCACTCAAGTATTCACCACCTCGATTTGATCGAAGGGTTTTAATACTATGTTTGGTTTGTTTCTCCACTTCATTCTTATATTCTTTGAACTTTTCAAAGGCTTCAGACTTGTGTTTCATCAAATACACATATCCGAATTGATAGTGTTAGTGCCCTAGAGACAAAGTAATTCTAGGATAGACTATTTTGTTATTCAGTGATTATGTTATATCGATTATTCAACAATAAATTTATTATGTCTTTATTTATTACGATATAAATATTAGAACAATAAATGTCCTTGGAATATGTAACATGTATTCTATATCTTTAAGTATGTGACTTAAAAATGAGATTATAAGAATAGTGTTAATATTCCTAAATATCCCTAATCGAGCATTATTAATATGGGACAATTATAATGCATAAAGATTAGTATGTTTGTTGACTGATGACCACATCTCATTGGTCATAGGTATAGTGATACTAAAGTCAAGAACATAGGTGCATGTAATATTCTACATGGCACTGGATTGACCCACAGTGAGTTTCTACATGTTGATAACACTACGCCATAGATGGGCTGCAGCAATGTTTTCAAAATGTTGCAGCAAGCCAAAAAAACGTTGCTGTAGAGCAAAAAAATGAAACGGCAACGCTTTTTCAGCGTTGCATTTGGCACAGCTGCCGTAAGGGTCTACGGCAACGCTTTTGTTCACTACGGCAACGCTACTACTTTTGTTACCAGAAACATCTATGGCAACGCTAAACGTAATGTACAGCAATATGTGGCAACAGTAACAGGGGTGCCGTTGTCGTTCTCACTGGATTTTGCTTGGCCCAATTTACTGAGCACCAGATTCACCTTTGCATTGACTTCCTCTTCGACCTTTTTCTTCAGCTTTTCTTCCAGTTCGGCAACAACTTCTTGCCTGATTTTTGTTGTCAAGTCACTGGTCTGCCGGGGTAGAAGAAGTGGAATGTTTGTCAGAATTGACACATCTGCCAATAAGCCAAGAAGGACCATGCGATTTTCCTTGCAATAGAAGTTCATCGACACCATCAGTTGGTCCTGTTAAATCAGTACCCAGAACCTCTTCAATTTTGTCCTACAAAATAAAGCCACAACCATATTTCAAATAAAGTAGAATTAAATGGAAGAAAATGCCTAGCATGTGATCAACTAAATGACAGAATACTTACAACTAAGAACTTAGTTACTTTCCCATCTGTCTTGTACTCACGATCGTCTTTTCGCTTACGAGTCTTCACAAAAACTGCACCATCCGATTCCTTGACCTGGACGCAAAATTCAGATCAGAAAATCAGAAACAAATATGGTGACATTAACTGATATGCTTATATCGAATTAAGAAAGTACAAACATGACGTATGAATTTATTTATTGGAGTAATAGTCCAAAAAACAGAGTTCGCTAGTAACAACTCAATTTAATATGAATCAATTAATTTAAAGTCAAGACTCAGTTAATTGCGAAGTTGTTGATGGTGGAGAGCTCAAGTCAAGAAGACATCTAAATGTCCGAGGGAAAAGTGCTACACTACCATCAATCACTGGTTAGCCCAAAGCCTTGACCGACTAAATATCTATTGTTCTAACACATTTATTTTCTCTTCCTATAGCAGAGTGTTAGCTTATATGATTTATAAATTACTATAACTTTGTAAATTAATGTGCAACAGAAAAGTAAATCTATTTATACAATCCTTATACATTATGAAATATGCCAATTATAACAAATAGTTTGTAACAATATTCATTTCATGATCACTCTCTCTTATTGGTTTACAGGTTGTGGCGCGGATATACATGTCATTCCAAAAATTGAAAGTGCTGACTCTATTCCAAATTTAATACGAAATGGAATACAAGTTCAGTGCACAAAATAAAGCAAAAATGAGTTAAACGATGTTGTGTCCTAATAGGAGTTGCACAAATTGTTCTCACACGAATCAATAAAAGAGTCCAGAAATATACCAATTTTTGTCGAATTTGGGAAAATAACTTTGGACCAGCAGTGTGTGTCTCCACATACTTTTGCCTAATTTCAGCATTTTTCTTGGCCTTGGCCTATTAGGAAATATGATAAAAAGCACTGGTTTATTTTTATGGAATTGAATGCATAATAAATAACTCCCCACTACTTGTTTACCTGAACATCTTCATCTCCCCAATACTTCAAGACCAGTTTAAAATCCTCAAGTGGAATCTCATCAGGCCTGTTCTCGAGCCTCTCCTCGTCAGTGGTATAAGGGGTATAATGTGCCGCTTTGAGACGACTCTTGTACCCCCTCCAATCTGCATTAATTGACTTCAGCACCCACTTTCCCATTTCCTCCGGGAAAATATACCGTTGCTTACATACAAATCAAACATAAAATAAATAAATAAAGAGTTTCTACTGTGTGACCAATATATTTATATAAGCAGATAAAATTGAGCTAAATTGTAGTTTACAAGTTACCTTAACATAATTCAATAGAGTGTTCTTCAAATTTTCAGGAACATCTCTCCAAGATTTATAAGTAAGGGGCACACACTTCTTCAATGTCCCCAGAAAGTAACCAAGTTCAGTCACAACGTTGTCATCATCGGAAATAGGTTGGCCTTTCTTATTCATGTTCATGACGATTCTTTCTCAAAGGGCCTTGTGTGAACTTTATCCATGTTTGTTTTTCCTCGGGTTCTTTTACGAACTACAACTTAAAGTACCAAGAATATGTGATCAAAAGGTTAAAAAACTAGCATCAATTTATTTCATAAATAAGTAAAATGCAAACTAAAAAGAATGATAATTGAGAAATTAAGGGGCTGTTTACTTGCAGAAAAATTTCCCAGTTTTCTATTTTCAAATTTTCCAAATTTTTCTTAATTTTCTGTTTCTAAGAATATAATCTATTGATTATCAATAAATAATATTTATTGATAAATTTAAAACTAAAGATTAGCTGCTAACCTTCTTCGACTTCATCTCAAATATCAGGCAAAACATTTTCTCCATCAACCGGCTGATTTGCAGTTCCACTTCCACTAGCAATCACAGCTTTTTTCTTACCAACTTCTTTCTTCTGACGCTCCCTCATAGCCAAATAAGCAGCCATTGACCCTGGTTCTTCATTCTGCGGCAGCTGGATTTGTGCAGCGAGCTGTATAAGAATTGACTTCCTTGCTTCCTTATCTACTGCTGCTTCCTTATCTGTTGCGTCCTTCTGAGGGGCAGTTACGATATTGGACCGTGAACGAGTTGTTGGTCCACTTAGAAGCTTCGTCTTTAGTGCTTTTTTAGTTCTCTACAATGTACAGTTGAATTAAATTTTGCAATCATGATTATTTTAACCAGAAAAGACAAATATATACAATATTATTATAACATGAATTATGCAATGATTTTAAATAAAAATTAAAGACAGAGATGACACACCTTCCTTGGTTTTTCTCCACCATCATCTCCAGTATGTTCCTCTGCACCAGGATTATATGCTGAGCCTTCCTCCTGAATCTTTTTACTTTCTTTGCGTCCTTTGCCTTTTTTCATCTCGACCTTTAGAGAAGTTGCTAGTGCAGGCAAACCTAGCATCTGGTACACTACATCGTTCAAAGTCACATTAACAAATCGTTTTTTTTCATAATCTGTAAGGGGAGGTGGGGGAGGTAGCACCTGCAAGTAAAACATAATGCAATAATTAAAAACTTCTGCATAAATATCCTATTTATGGACAAAAAAATTACATCAAAATGCATTCTTACTTCATTTTCAGAATTTCCTGTATCGTCATCCTCTGCCATATCCCCCGTATTTTCATTCGATCCCATTTCTTCACTTGCAGCTGGTGGATTGATTAACTCCAATTTCCTCTTAACACGTGCAACATTCAGATTCACAGTTGCATCCTCCACTTTTTCTGTAGCATCCCCACATGCTAACCTCCGATGACTGTTGACCTCTTGATTATTTAACCGTGATAACCTCCAAGGACTGTTAACTTGTAGCTCATTCAGCCATGATGACCTCCGAGGACTGTTGACTAATTGAGTTGACTTCTTGTTTTTCTGTTGCTGGAGTTGGTGAGTGGTCACGAACGTCCGTTTCCCTTGGTTTTTAGCTGCACCAAAACATAAATCATAAAAATGAGATACTTACAAAAGTATAATCAAATACTTTCCATCTAAAATTTTAAAGTACAATATGATCAATTTTAAGTCAGGTCAAAATGCTAAGACATCTAATTGTTAATATATATCTGAAATAACTATAACTCTGTCCATCAACTGATTTCACTTTTTTTTTGCTAATTGATTTCACTTTAAATTCAAAGAATCAAATTAATAACAGAATTTGATCTGAAGCAGGGCAAATCTTTGGAATTATATATGATGATAGCACACGAAAGCTAAAACTTGTAATTATTAGAAGATAAACAGCACCTGCAATTAAATTCTGACTTGGTCGCATGACCACATGAGGCTGCATCTGTTTCAAAGGCTTGATTTTAAAATCGACCACGTTGTCGATATAAAAATCCAAGTACTCTCCAACTTTTGCGGCTTTTGCTGCTTTAACCAGCTCGTTCAAGTCAGCATCATCTGCACATAATTTCCACCCTTCCATATCACCTTTGCTCATATATATTCCTCCGATTTCAGTGTATTTGAGGTCATCCTTGACATGCTCCATCAGTACTGTGTAAAAAAACCTATCAAGATCAACAAACATGACCGCAGTCTCTTCTCCTCCAACATATCTACTATTTTGAAATTTCCCCTTGTGGTAAAACCTGAGATGCACAAAGTTATCTTCCATCCTGCACAAAAAAGGAGAAACTTACATTAAAATCAAGATATGAAATTTCAAAAATAAACACGGCAACTGAAACTAAGTGATTACATAATTATATGCAAGTGCAGACAACATAAACCAGAACAAATTAAGCAATAAACTAAAATCACCATGATTATCAATTAAGTTTATATTGACTATGAGGCAACCACTTAAGTAAATTGACATGCAATTAAAAAACAAGCACTTAACTAAGAAGCAATATATTAAAAAAAGAAGTCTCAAAAGTCACTTAAGAAGCAGTGAGTTACAACGTATGAAATACAATAAATAGTAGTCACTTAATTAAATATTATGCAAAAAAACTAAAAAGCATTTTCTTCCTCTTCGGCAGGAGGAACAGGAATCTGTGTTTTTGGAACATCATCTCTACACCATATGTCATCATTAACTTCATTTTCCCCATCACCACAGTAAGTATCATTTAAAACCGGATCATTTAGACTGTCTTCATTTGCATCTGCACTTTCAACCTCACACCAGTCCCTTGGCAATTTCTTGATAACATTATGACATGTCTTATCAACGGGATCTTCTATATAAAAGATTTGTTGTACTTGTGACGCCAATACATATGGATCCGATTTTTGGCACAATCGATTAAAATTAACCCGAGTTAGCCCATATAAATCTTTCTCCTCTTGGTACCAGCAACACTTAAATAAAACCACAGTGAATTCTCCCCAATAATCAAGCTCTAGTATTTCTTCAATTGCTCCAGAGTAATTGACTTCGCCAACCCTTGGATTCTGATCCTTCGAACTTGCAAAGCTAGTTGTCAAGGCAGTTAGAAATACGCCACTATTTTGTGTAGTACACTTCGCATCTCTAAATTTAGTATGGAATCTGTATCCATTAATGACATATCCACTGAACTTTTTAGCTGCTCGATTAGGGCCCGTTGCAAGAACTTGTAATTCTTGCGAAACGACTGCCTTTTTTGCAATTACTTCCTTCAGCAACTTCCAAAATTCATCAGAATGCACTCTCTCTCTTTTATATCTTTTTGGTATAGCATGACCTTCAACTAAAGCTCGATGTTCCCTACAATAATGACCTAGTTAATACAATCAAAACAGATAGATCCTAATTATTCAATAATGACTAAAATAAATTAGAACTTAAGTACTTACTCAATTAAACTCTCTATTTCCTTGTTACCACAGTTGTAAAGAACGTAGCGAAGACATTCCATCCATTGAGAATCGTTTAAGTGAATGGCTTTTCCCTCTTTATTTCTTCTTGTACCAATTGGATATTTCATATTTTGTGGACAGATTCTAGATTTACCAGAAAACTTGGTATTTTTTCCTGCTTCGTCATTATTTAAGAATCTCGAACAGAATGTCAAGCATTCTTCGGCAAGATAACCTTCAGCGATGGAAGCCTCTGGTTTACTCCTATTCCGAACATACGATTTCAACTTACCAAGGTAACGCTCGATTGGAAACATGCACCGGAGATGTGCTGGTCCACCATACTCAACTTCCTTGCATAAATGAACAGGCAAATGTTCCATTATGTCGAATAAAGCTTGTATAAATATCGTCTCAAAACTACAGAGAATTTCTTTGATTTCTTGTTGCAGCCTCTTGATGTTGGACAAATCGATAACCTTGGCCCAAAGTCCTCTCAAGAATGCACCTAATCTTATCATAGGCAACGCAACCTCAGGTTTTAGTGTTCTCTTCACAGCAAACTGCAACAAGTAGTGGAGAATGAAATGTGCGTCGTGGCTCTTATACCCTGTGATTTTCCTCTCCTTCGTGTGCACATACTGCCTAATGCTGGATGCACAACCATATGGTGATTTAACATTCTCCAATAATGTGCAGAAAATTTCTTTTTCCTTATTCGTCATTTCAAATATGGCAGCCCTTACCTCATAATGTTCCCCATCACTTGATAAAATTGGATGTAGATCCTTCCTGATGCCCATTTCTTGAAGATCAAACCGAGCATTTAAATGGTCTTTCGACCCACTCATATTCAGCAAAGTACCAAGTATGTTATCACAAAGGTTTTTTTCTATGCGCATAACATCAAGGTTATGTCGACATAAGTTCTGACTCCAATACGGTAAATCAAATAAAATTGACTTTTTTTTAAAGGGGAATTTTTTTTACCTTTATTTTTCTGGCCATTCTTCTTGGTCTTATCACCCCCAAAATGATTCTCAAAACCAATCAATAATTCTTCAACATCTTCCCCCGATAAAATATGCGGAGGCAATTCAATTTCAATTTCACCATTGAACCTTTTTTTATCAAACCTCCACTTGTGGTTCGGCTCTAAAAATTTCCTATGGTTCATGTAGCACATTTTTCTGCTATGTTTCAAGTACATTGAAGAAGTCTCATAATGGCATACGGGATAAACTAATTTACCCTTTGTACTCCAACCGGATAACATGGCATATCCCGGGAAATCGCTAATGGTCCACAAAACACTTGCACGTAAAACAAAATTTTCATCAGCGAAAGCATCGTAGGTTTCGATGCCTACGTCCCACAACTCTTTCAACTCGGCGATAAGAGGCTGCATAAATACATCAATATTGTTGTTCGGAGATTCTAGACCTGAGATTAGTGTTGAGAGTATTAAATTTTCCGGCTTCATGCATAACCAAGGTGGGAGATTGTAGTTTACTAACACTATCGGCCAAGTACTATACACAGTACTCATTGTACGATATAGACAGAACCCATCAGATGCTAGACCTAATCTGACATTTCTATGTTCTGATGAAAAATCAGGAAATTTGGCATCCATTGTTTTCCAGGCCTCGGCATCAGCCGGATGCCTAAGTTTCCCATCATTTTTCCGTCGCGATGAATGCCAAGTCATAAGTTCAGCATAATCCTTGGACATAAACAGCCTTTGCAGCCTCGGTTTTAGTGGAAAATACCGCATCACTTTTGCCGGTACTTTCTGCATCTTCTTCTCCGGAACACCATCAGAAGTGTCTTTCTTTTCCACTACGACCCACCTCGAAGCTTCACAAGTTTTGCAGACATCTTCCTTTTCATTTTCTGCCCAATACAGCATACAATTGTTTGGACAGGCATGTATTTTTTGGTATTCTAGACCTAATTCTCTAATGACATTTTTCGCAGCATTAAAAGATAGAGGGATGTGGGCCTGTGGGAAAGCCTCTTTCATCAACTGTAACAAATCACTAAATGCAGACTCGGTCATTCCCTGTATGCATTTCAAGGAATAAAACCTAATGATGAAACTTAATCGTGAGAAATTTGTACAGCCTTGATATAACGGCTGCTTTCCCTCTTCAACAAGGCGGTAAAATTTTGTAGCTTCCTCATTTGGTTTACCAGGTTTCCTACAGTTCTGCATACGTTGCAACATCTCAGCGAGATTATCTCCAAAATCGAGACCACCATCGTCGCACTCCATATTTTCATTACTCGCTTTGGATTGTGGGCGCGAAACCTCACAAATCCAGTTCGCATACATGGGACACGGACCCGCGTAGATGAGGTGATCATAAATCACATCCTCACAAAGCCACTTGCGATTTTTACAATTTTTGCAGGGGCACGTAATTTCATCACCAACAGCGAATCTAGAAAATGCATTCCGTAAAAAAGATCTTATCCCACTAATATATCCTTCACTGAATTTTGGAAGTTCAATCCAGCCATCCATCACTACAATTATGACGACAGGAATTATACTATTTGAAAATAAGAGTGGGTGCCGACAAAAAATCTAATATCTAGTATCACTACAATTATCACATACAAAGAATTATACTATTTGGAAGCCTAGTGCCGGGACCTAACCTAGTATCAGGAAAAACATACAATGGTTCTTTTCCTAGTATCACGTAGAAATATCTATTTGGATTCATCTGGCTCATATGTGGATAACAGAGTTTAGGTTCCACATCTTAGCTGTCCTTTTCTCTAAACGTCACTAACACAGTCCATATCGGATTGTGAACGATAATCGTAAGTCTGTGGGCATATATTGTATTTGAAATTTGAAAACGGAAAGCAAGAGCAATTTGCAATTCCAACTAGAATGACATGTCCACTCTTTAGTGTTACATAACCAGACTAGAAAGTGTAGGAGCCATATATAAAAGAGAGAAAGATAACACAAGTGGACCCAAAATATCGATATAAGTATAAAATAAGCACATAAAATGACCATTTCCAAACAATTCCTACTTGCCAAATACCAGATATTGTATTTGGAAAGAAAGAACCAAAAACTGACGAAAGGGATCAACTTGCATTTCCAACATCAATCACTAGTCCAATGCTAACACGTACATAAACAAAATCAATAAGATAATACAAGTAAAACAAAATCAATAAACATTTTATCAGAAATTACAACCCAATCCATAAACAATTTTCAGTACTGTAAAATCGAAAACAACAAATCAATACCTAGAGAGAGAGAGAGAGAGAGAGACAGAGAGTGACAGACAGAGAGAGGGGGAGAGGGAGAGAGAGAGAGAGAGAGAGAGAGAGAGAGAGAGAGAGAGAGAGAGAGAGAGAGAGAGAGAGAGAGAGAGAAAAGCATGAAATCAGATCATATATACAACATACATACTTTAATACAACAAACAAATCGAAACCTAAATCAAATCAGAGAAAATCCCCAATTCAGTTTGTATTCAAGCAGAGAATAACATTTCAAAAGCCCTAATTCAATTCGAATTAACAGCTAAAAAAACAAATTCGAATAATATTTGATGCATGCAAAACAAATTAACAGCTAGAACTTCAAAAGCGAGCTCAAATTAAGAATAATACCTGATGATGTTAAAATCCTTAATTCAATTCGATCCCCAATTCAAACCCTAACTGAATCAGCCTCCAAGCTTGAAGAAACCCCAAATCGAAACCCTAATTTCCAGTGAATGAGCGGTGAGCGGTGAGCAGTGACCGGTGGTAGAGAGGGAGCGGCGGATAGGGTTAGGAGTGAGTGAGTATGTTTTCTTCGTGTTAGAGTGAGTGAGTGTGTTTCTATTTTTACTAATTAGTGAGTGTGTTGACTTAGCTAAAATTACAAGCGGCAAAATTGCCGCGCTCCAAAATTCGGACAGTGCCAAAACCCAGCCCATGCCAAAATCAAACCCAGCCCACTATTTTCAACACTGCATACAATTATTTTATTTTTCTATTTTATTAATTTTTTATTTGAAAATTTCTTCAATTTAATTAAATTTATAAGAAGAATATATGTTATTTTTATTTATAAAAATGTTATATTTTAGTTCAATAATGCATACAAATTTTTTATATCAAACTTAACATTATTTCTCAAACTTTATTCATTTTTTGGAAAATTATTTTTTATTCAAAAAAAAATTAATTTGTTACGTTTTTTTTAATGATTTGGTCTATTTTCAAATTATAAAAATGTTATATTTTTTAAAAATTCTAATATTGTGTCTAATAACAAACTTTGAAAATCTAAATTATTTGTTTTTTAAATTAATTAATTTTAATTCACAATAATTATTTATTTCAATTTTTGTTAAAAAGATTGTGTTTAAATCATATTAACGGCAACACTTCACGAGCGTTGCAACTTGCTACGTTTCTTATAGCTACGGCAACACCATGTTTTGTATACAGCAACACAAAAAACAAACGTTGCTGCAGGCCATCAAGTTTAGAGCTACTGTAACGTTTTTCATTGCAACACCAAAAAAAACGTTGTTGCAAGCCATCTATGGCGTAGTGTAATGTCATTAGAAAGACTCACAGTGATAATGGTGTAATGATCCTTAGACTTGAGATCATTATATTTCCATACGAGGATTAATATACTTTGACTACATTAAAAGTTACCTTTGACCGGGTGATGATAAAAATGTACATCGGGTATATTATGAGACGTATGAGAAATATGAATGATAGTTCAAGGATTTAACCCTCCTATTCTTAGGAGAGATATTATTGGCCTCTTGATTGAGTGAGACTATGAAAATGCATGGCCATGCTCAAATATTGATTTGTTTTTAATAATCTACTCATTGATCAAGGAAACCCGGATTAAACATTGATGAGGATGACTAATTACATGCCTCGAGTTTAATCTATAATATATGGTTAAAGGGATTATATTACACGGAAACATTAATCACAAAAGGTTTAATTGGATCACCAATTATTATTACTTGGGTAGCAATGATGTATTACTAGATGCCGCTCATTGTTTATAATTTTATTATTGGATATTAAAATTATTGCCAACGTAATAATAACCTAAAGGGTTACACAATAAGAACGTTTAAAAGGAGCTTTAATTTAAATTAATTGATGATAAAATTCGAAATTGGTTATTTAATTAATTAAGTTGGACTTAGTTAATTAGATTTCGAATTTAAATCATTAAAACCCAAATCAGTTTGGTTTTAGTAGAAGCCCAAACCGATTAGGGTTAAGCCCAGCTCATTCTCTCTTATAAATACATAGAGATGTATTGGTTTAGGGTTAGACTTTGCCAAAATCGTTTTTAGCAAAAACCATAGCAGCTCTACATCAAGAGAGGCTAGAGAGAGAGAGATCGAGATAGAGGGCAGATTACGGCTAGTACCAACTCCGGAGATTGCGGAGACAATCGTGCGTTCGTGTGGACTGATTAGCGAAGCAGATCTCACGAAGAGGGCTGTGTGGTGATCGTTCTTGGACCTCCATCTATCAACCGAATCGGAAAGCTTTTATAAGGTACAGATTCTGTTCTCCATAATCAGCATGTCTTATACACGGATCCTAGGGTTAGGTTTCAGTTTTATTGTTTATTATCGTTTTTCCGTTGTGCTTGTTGCCCCGAAACCTATCAATGGCATCAGAGCTACGTGTATAAGAGGTTGATTTGGTTATGTGTTTACTGTATTTTACGAGTATGCATGTTTGATGAATCTGCCATGATACAGTTATGTTATATGAGTGATATAATGAATCTGTATAATTTGATATGATGATGCTAGCATGTTTAGAATCTGCCATGTCTCATATGTATGCGATCTGTTATGATATGTATGCTGTTTGGTTTGTATGAAGATATAAACTGTCGGATGGATGCAAACGGATATGATCTGTTTACTGGGATTAGGGTTACGTGTATGCTGATACATGTTTCTGGTAACTGGAATTAAGGTCGCATGTATATTGATATATGCTTTTGGAATTGTATTATGATACATGATTTTCATGTATTTTGATACGTGATTTTGCAAAAATTTCCGCCATCGATCCGCGTGTTTAGGGCTTGTGACAAATTTGGGCTTGTGACATATGCTTTATTCATGTGATATATTATGATATGATAATATGATTGATGATGTTCTTAAATGTTAATTGAGCATGGTGATTGGTTATGGCCTTGAGACCCATAAGTTAGTGGTTTTTATTATTATGGTTTGGTTTTATAAATACGACTTGCATGTCGTTTTCTTGGTGCTTTGTAATCGTTCATCTCGAATGTAACTCAAGTTCTTATGTAAGTACATTAGTATAGTTATGTTTTATATTCTATGTAATAAGAAGATCATTGGAAGCTTGCAATGAAGGATCAATGGAGATGAAGGTTAATGACACAAAGAAGACATGTATTTATGAAGACCAACTATGTAATAATTTAGTTTTATAAACCACCATAGATTGACCTAGATTTTTCCATTAGCTTGGAAAGATCAAATAGGATTGGGCCATAACCAAGCACGATTTTACATTCATGCACTTTACATATGATGATATGTATGCGTAGTGATAGATATGCATGCTTAATTAGATTAAGTAGAATGTATGTATGTATTAGATACATCACCCATGCCATGCCTGCTTAAATAAGATAAACTCTGCAACGACTCGAGATTTTAAAATTTACTATAACGACTTTGAGATTTCTGTGTTTATGAAACACGGAATTAAATACGAATTTTCAATTATTTCGATATGGGGAGATTTTGTCAAAAACGGGTCATACCTGTAAGGAAGTTGGATATTAAGGGAGGCCGCTTGTGACTCCTCCAACAACCTGGAAATCAAACCATTGGTGAATATTGATTTGAAGTATTTAATTCAAGGAAAAATTGGGAATCTCTTTATGATGGGATCATGGTCGTTTTAAACAAACCCCTAACAAAATATTAAGTTTAAGATGCCTTCCAAATGGGAAACACTCGTCAAGACCTAGATCGACAAAGGGTAGGTGCGCCAAAGCGGAGTACCCTCGTTTATCATGGTAAGGCGCGATCGAGTAAGTTAGTGATACTCAAATGTTAGACCTTTGGGTTCGACTTAACTAAGTGACCACAATAGGATTGTGAACTTAGAGGCATAGAGTTTGGTAAGATTTACTAGATGAATAGGAACAAATGCTGTTATGTGAACAAATGTTGTTCTACCAAACTATCCAAGAGTTATATATGATATAATTGACAAATGTTGTCTACCTAAATAATCATTTTAAGGAGAAAAGCCAAAGCTGACCTTAAAAGGGATGAAATATGGATCTTGGCTCACTAGAAAGGTTTAGAGATACTTTTCCGAATTGATAGGTAGGGCTATTAATTTGATAAAAATAGTGGGAGATATATATATTATGAATATATATGAATAATCACTTGAACATAATATAACAATTCCGTAGACTAATTATTTTATGCATTTTAACATTGTAGATATTCGAAATGGCAAACAACACAAACAACACTTTCTCTGTGCGATCAGTCCTTGAGAAGGACAAGCTGACAGGATCAAACTTCCTTGACTGGTCTAGGAATTTGAGAATTGTTCTCATGCAGGAAAATAAATCTTATGTGATTGATATTCCTCCACCGGCAGCCCCTGCTGCCAATGCCACTGTTGCTCAGCGAAATGCTTATCAGAAACATATTGATGATGCGACTGATGTGGCTTGTCTTATGCTTGCCACTATGGATGCTGAGCTTCAGAAGTAGCATTTTGATATGAATGCTTATACTATGTTTGAACATCTTTCGACGATGTTTCAATCACAGGCTCGTGTGGAAAAGTTCAACACGAGCAAGGCACTCTTCTCGTGCAAGCAGGGCAACGGACCAGTTGGACCACATGTTCTAAAGATGATAGGGTATTGTGATTACCTTGCTCGTTTGGGTTTCCCGCTTCAGCGAGAGGCTCAAGTCGATATAATCTTGCAATCTTTGAACAGCGACTATACTCAGTTCATTATGACTTTTAATATGACTGAGCAAGATAAGACTCCTATGGAATTATTGGCCATGCTGAGGACCACTAAAGCAAATATGGTCAAGGCACCTGAGAAAGCTTCCACAATGATGGTGGGAAAGAAAGGTGCTAAAGGAAAGGGGAAATGGAAGGGCAAGAAAAAGGTTGCATCAAAAGCTCTTGCTCCTTCCAAGCCCTCTTTCAAAAAGGCTGGAAAGTCGAAGGGAGATGTCGCGAAGGCTGACAAGGGTGATTGTCACTACTGCAAGAAGCCGGGTCATTGGAAGAGAAACTGACCAGATTACTTGGATGGTCTGAAGAAACTGAAGGTTGTTCAGATTTCTGATTCAGGTATTTATGTTATAGAAGTAAATTTATCTACTTCTACATCATGGGTATTAGATACTGGATGTGGTTCTCACATTTGTATTAATGTGCAGGAACTTCGAAGTAGTAGAGCATTGGCGAAGGGAGAAGTTGACCTACGCGTTGGCAATGGAGCAAAGGTTGCTGCTTTAGCTGTAGGGACTTATCATTTATCGTTGCCCACAGGGCTCATTTTAGAACTTGAGAACTGTTTTTACGTGCCTGCGATTTGCAGAAACATTATTTCCGTTTCTTGTTTGGACAAGATTGGTTTTTCTTTCTTAATTCAGAACAATAGTTGTTCATTTCATTGAATAATGTTACCTATGGGGTTGCACGTTTGTTTAATGGTTTATATGTTCTTGATCTTGATACTCCTGTCTATAACATAAATAACAAATGTCTTAAAACAAATGACTCAAATCATACATACCTCTGGCACTGTCGTTTAGGCCATATAAATGAGAATCGCATTTCCAAGTTACATAAGGATGGATACTTAGACAAGTTTGATTTCGAATCATACGAGGAATGTGAACCATGTCTCATTGGCAAAATGACTAAAGCTCCTTTTACCGGACAAGGTGAGAGGGCCACCAAACGATTGGAACTGATACATAGTGATGTATGTGGTCCAATGCATACGATGGCAAGAGGTGGCTATTACTATTTCATAACCTTTACTGATGATTTTAGTAGATACGGATATGTGTATCTTTTGAAGAACAAATCCGAATCGTTTGAAAAATTCAAAGAGTATAAGGCTGAAGTAGAGAAGCAAAAGAGCGAAAGTATTAAAACTCTACGATCTGATCGTGGGGGAGAATACTTAAGCTTAGAATTTAAGAATTTCTTAAAGGAGTGTGGTATCGTATCATAACTCACTCCTCCTGGAACACCACAATGGAATGGGGTGTCTGAAAGGAGAAATCGTACCTTGTTGGACATGGTGCGATCGATGATGAGTCATGCGGATCATCCAATTAGTTTCTGGGGTTATGCCCTAGAGACGGCTGCACAAACACTAAACCGAGTTCCTTCAAAATCGGTTCAAAAGACACCATATGAGTTATGGACTGAAAAACGTAATAGCGTTTCATTTAAGAAAGTTTGGGGATGTGAAGCGTTTGTGAAACGTTTGATCTCTGATAAGATAGGACCGAAATCAGACAAATGTAATTTTGTAGGATACTCGTTGGAAACTAAAGGGTATTATTTCTATAAACCTTCTGAGAACAAAGTGTTTATTGCTCGAACGGCTCTATTTCTAGAGAGAGAACTGCTTTCTAAGAAAAACAGTGGGAGGACAATAGATCTCGATGAGGATCGAGAACTACAAGATATTGTTGAACCAGAGTTGGAACACGAGCAGAATGAGACTCAAGATGTTGAGAACAATACTGCTCAAGAAACACAGGTAGTTCGTAGATCAAGTAGGATTCGCCATGAGCCAGAGAGATATTATGGATTTCTCCTGACTCAAGGTGGCGATGTGATGCTTGTAGATAATGATGAGCCTCTCACCTACAAGGATGCTATGAATATTCCAGATTCTGAGAGATGGCTGGAAGCCATGAAATTTGAGATGGATTCCATGTATGAAAACAAAGTATGGACTTTGGTTGCACCACCTGATGGGGTTAAACCCATAGAGTGCAAGTGGGTTTTCAAGAAGAAAATTGACATGGATGGAAATTTACAGACCTACAAAGCAAGACTGGTGGCGAAAGGTTTCAAGCAAATTCATGGTATTGACTATGATGAAACTTTCTCACCGGTAGCTATGGTCAAGTCCATCAGGATTTTGCTTGCGATAGCGGCTTATTATGACTATGAAATCTGGCAAATGGATGTCAAGACTGCTTTCTTAAATGGAAGCTTAGAAGAGGATGTGTACATGACACAACCTGAGGGTTTTGTCGATCCAAAGTTTGCTAGAATGGTTTGTAAGTTGCTACGATCTATTTATGGATTGAAGCAGGCCTCAAGGAGGTGGAACATCTGTTTTGATGAAACAGTCAAAGATTTTGGTTTCATACAAAATGAGGATGAACCGTGTGTTTACAAGAAGTTTAGTGGGAGCCATGTGGCATTCCTAGTATCATATGTGGATGACATATTACTAATAGGGAATGACATTCCTTCTCTACAGGCTGTGAAGACTTGGTTGGGAAAAAGTTTCTTGATGAAAGACTTAGGCGATGCTACCTATATTTTAGGGATCAGGATCTATAGAGATAGATCTAAAAGATTAATCGGCCTAAGTCAGAGTACATACATTGACAAAGTATTGCATCGTTTTGGAATGCAAGAGGTAAAGAGTGGCTTTGTCCCGGTGTCTCATGGGATATTGATCTCAAAGGAAAACTGTCCTTAATCATCAGATGATAAGGACCGTATGAGTAAAGTACCATATGCTTCGGCAATTGGTTCTATAATGTATGCGATGATATGTACTCGTCCTGATGTCTCGTATGCTTTAAGCATGACGAGCAGGTACCAGTCTAATCCAGGTAAGGGTCATTGGACAGCTGTCAAGAATATTCTTAAGTACCTTAAACGGACTAAAGATTCGTTCTTGATATACGGAGGAGATGAGAAGCTGGTTGTAAAAGGTTACACTAATGCTAGTTTCCAGACAGATAGGGACGATTCTGTGTCCCAGTCTGGATTTGTGTTTCGTCTAAATGGAGGTGCTGTTAGCTGGAAAAGTTCGAAGCAAGAGACAGTAGATGATTCTACAATGGAAGCTGAGTATATTGCTGCCAGTGAAGCAGTCAAAGAGGCTGTTTGGATTCGGAAATTTATTTCGGGACTTGGTGTGGTTCCGTCGATCGTAGATCCAGTTGATCTGTATTGCGATAACAATGGAGCTATTGCGCAGGCAAAGGAACCAAGGTCCCATTCCAAAGAAAAGCATATACTTAGGAGATATCACCTTCTTCGAGAGATAAACGAGAGAGGAGATATACATATATGTAAAGTGCATACTAATGATAATGTTGGGGACCCACTGACCAAAGCTTTCTCGCAGCAGAAGCACGAAGGTCACACTAGTTCCATGGGTATTAGATACATGGGCGATTTGCTCTAGTGCAAGTGGGAGATTGATAGTGTTAGTGCCCTAGAGACAATGTAATTCTAGGATAGACTATTTTGTTATTCAGTGATTATGTTATATCGATTATTCAACAATAAATTTATTATGTCTTTATTTACTGCGATATAAATATTAGAACAATAAATGTCCTTGGAATATGTAACATGTATTCTATATCTTTAAGTATGTGACTTAAAAATGAGATTATAAGAATAGTGTTAATATTCCTAAATTTCCCTAATTGAGCATTATTAATATGGGACAATTATAATGCATAAAGATTAATATGTTTGTTGACTGATGACCACATCTCATTGGTCATAGATATAGTGATACTAAAGTCAAGAACATAGGTGCATGTAATATTCTACATGGCACTGGATTGACCCACAGTGAGTTTCTACATGTTCATAATGTCATTAGAAAGACTCACAGTGATAATGGTGTAATGATCCTTAGACTTGAGATCATTATATTTCTATACGAGGATTAATATACTTTGACTACATTAAAAGTTACCTTTGAATGGGTGATGATAAAAATGTACATCGGGTATATTATGAGACGTATGAGAAATATGAATAATAGATAAAGGATTTAACCCTCCTATTCTTAGGAGAGATATTATTGGCCTCTTGATTGAGTGAGACTATGAAAATGCATGGCCATGCTCAAATATTGATTTGTTTTTAATAGTCTACTCATTGATCAAGGAAACCCGGATTAAACATTGATGAGGATGACTAATTACATGCCTCGAGTTTAATCTATAATATATGGTTAAAGTGATTATATTACACGCAAACATTAATCACGAAAGGTTTAATTGGATCACCAATTATTATTACTTGGGTAGCAATGATGTATTACTAGATGCCGCTCATTGTTTATAATTTTATTATTGGATATTAAAATTGTTGCCAACGTAATAATAACCTAAAGGGTTACACAATAAGAACGTTTAAAAGGAGTTTTAATTTAAATTTCGAATTTAAATTAATTGATGATAAAATTCGAAATTGGTTATTTAATTAATTAAGTTGGACTTAGTTAATTAGATTTCGAATTTAAATCATTAAAACCCAAATCAGTTTGGTTTTAGTAGAAGCCCAAACCGATTAGGGTTAAGCCCAGCTCATTCTCTCTTATAAATACATAGAGATGTATTGGTTTAGGGTTAGACTTTGCCAAAATCGTTTTTAGCAAAAACCCTAGCAGCTCTACATCAAGAGAGGCTAGAGAGAGAGATCGAGATAGAGGGCAGATTACGGCTAGTACCAACTCCGGAGATTGGGGAGACAATCGTGCGTTCGTGTGGACTGATTAGCGAAGCAGATCTAATGAAGAGGGCTGTGTGGTGATCGTTCTTGGACCTCCATCTGTCAACCAAATCGGAAAGCTTTTATAAGGTACAAATTCTGTTCTCCATAATCAGCATGTCTTATACACGGATCCTAAGGTTAGGTTTCGGTTTTATTGTTTATTATCGTTTTTCCGTTGTGCTTGTTGCCCCGAAACCTATCACGAATCTAGATCGATCATCTGTGAAAGTAATGAAGTACGAAAATCCTCCCATGGCTTGCGTAGACATCGGTCCATATACATCTGTGTGTACCAATCCTAGCAAATCTGCAGCCCTCTCTCCATGTCCATTAAATGGAGATTTGGTCATTTTACCCAATAGACAAGACTCGCATGTACGATATGATTCAAAATCAAAGGGGTCAAGTAACCCTTCCTTATCCAATGTCCGCAGTCTATTTTCACTAATATGACCAAGTCTGCAGTGCCACAAATAGGTGAGATTTTCATCATCCCTTTTCCTTTTATTAGTGTGTTCAATTTGTAGTAAATTATGTTCTATGTCACATACATACAGACCATTATTTAAAATACCACCACCATAAAGAACGTTATCTCTAAGAATTGAACATTTATTATTCTGAATAACAAATGAAAATCCAGCCAAGTCTAACATGGGAATAGAAATAATATTCCTCACAATCGAGGAACAAAATAACAATTATTTAAAACAATAGTATTTCTCGTAGGCATATGTAAATCAAATGATCCTACAGCTTCAGCAGCAACTCTTGCTCCATTTCCAGTTCGTAGAATCACCACATCTTCCTCAAGAGTCGTACTTCTCCTTAGTCCTTGCAACGAATTGCAAATGTGAGAACTACAGGCGGTATCTAATACCCAAGTAGAAATTTGACTTAATGACATATTCACTTTAATCATGAACATACCTGAATCAGAAGCGGCTGTCTCACTACCCTTCTTCTTCTTCAATTCTGCAAGGTAAACCTTGCAGTTCTTCTTCCAGTGCCCCACCTTGTTACAGTGGAAGCAAACAGCTTTGCTCTTGGGGTCTTCAGCTTTTGGTGGAGCCGGCTTTTCTCACCTACTTTCTTCTTCTTGGGAGGGTTCTTCTTCCTTTTCTTAGGATTGGAACCTTCACCAATTAGAAAAACAGAACTCTTCTTAGAGGGAAAATTCGATTCCGCAGTCTTCAACATGTTGTGGAGTTCAGCCAGGCTAACGTCCAACTTATTCATGTGAAAGTTCACAACAAACTGCGAAAACGAACCCGGAAGTGATTGTAAAACCAAGTCTTGACTTAACTCCCGATCCATGGCAAAACCAAGTTGTCCAAGACGTTCAATCAAATTGATCATCTTAAGTACATGGTCATTCACAGATGATCCCTCAGACATCCTATAGCGGAACAACTTCTTCGATATCTCATATCGAGCGGTCCTCCCTGCCACATCATACAACTCTTGTAGATGCATTAGGATAGTGTGAGCATTCATAAGCTCGTGCTACTTTTGTAGCTCAATGTTCATGGAAGCTAGCATGATACATTGAGCAACATTTGCATCATCTATCCACTTACGATACACAACATTTTCATCATTATGTGCATCGTCAGCAGGTTCAGCAGGCTTAGGTAAGTCAAGCACATATTCCAGCTTCTCAACCCTGAGAACAATTCTCAAGTTTCGAAGCCAGTCAGCAAAATTAGGACCAGTCAATTTGTGAGCATCTAGTATGCTCCGGAGTGATAGTGCAGAAGACATAACGTATATAGTAAATCTGTAAATGATAAACACATAACAACACTTAGCAAATATTCAATTTCATTTCAAAACACTATATTAATCGGGTCTTTATTCATAAGTGGCTCCCACTAGTTTATCTAATTTATACAACCCCCTAAGTGAAAAATTAAGCATTCATAATGCTAGTGGGAATAGGGATCCTATATTCCATCACACAACCTCGGTTGTAGCACGAAACGCCATATGATGTTCAATAGGCAGACAACTCTTGTCAATTACAACTCAGGTTATTCCCTAATAAAACTTTAGCCTCTTGAATAATTGAGTCACGGCTGTAGCACGACAAACTCAATATTCTAAGTCAAGTCTAACCCAACATTCTGTACAATCGAATCAGTCTCCAACAGCCCATGGCTGTAGCTCGTAACGACCATTAGATTCTAATTCATTGTACACATCTCTATGTAATAGACAAGTATTTCTAATTTCGAAATCAAAGCACTCGGCTGTTGCACGAAACGACAATGATTTAAAAATAAGAACTACTTTCTACCATGTTGGAAGGCTATGATCGACACAAACCCGTTGTGTCATTGGCCAATTACTACTTGATATTATTTAATTTTAGAGGGATTATATTATGTTACAATCATAATCATATTATAAAGGGATTCTTCCTTTTAAATTAAATATTTCAAATCAATAATCGATAATTGGATGATTCCCAGATCGGGGGGAGCATTGTCAAGAGGCATCACTTAATACCCCTTTCTTACATATCGAAATCCATTTTTGACAGAATCATCCTTTCTCTCAATACTGAAAAATTCATATTTAATTACGTGTTTCATAAACACAAGAATCTCATGATTGTGTTCATAATATTATTGTTAAGGCAAGAAACGATTCCTATTCTAAATTTTCTAGAGCGCGCCTTATTTTAATTTAAGTTCACCTAAATCTATTATCGCATGGTAAACATAGGCATATATCTCATATATGAAAATAAATAAACAAGTAAGCATGCAAGTAATATCATGTCACACAATGATATAATGATGTATGGATTTATTATAGCATTTAAAAGCAATTTAAAACAATTAAAACATGCTTTAAAACACTTCCGGGAATATAAACAGTTCAAAACTTTTATATAAAAAATATTTGACCACTCCATTAGATCCGTCTCGGAAAAACGAATCCAACGATATATTGCACGCCCAAAACGGAGTTAGGAAACTCCAAAAAATCAAATTTAATGTGGACAGAAGGGTTGTAACGCATTTCGTAAATGCGCAACAATCTGTAATGCATTTCCGTAATGCGTTACTACCATTTAAAGTCATTAAATGGTGTAACGCATCCTGGTCATGCGCGACCACCCTGTCACGCATTCCTGGAATGCGTGACCCCTTTTCCCCGGTTGCACAGCACGAGCGCATGTCAGCAGTTAGCAGAAGTATATTTTTTTTCTTTTCTTTTCATACTGCCATTGTCGACTTGCCGTGGTTTGTAACTGTTGCCTTTTTATTACATTAACTCCCTATTATAACAATAACTTTTATTATTAATATTATAATTTTAATATTAATAAATTAATTAACAATTAATTAATAAAAAATTATAGGAATTTGATTTCTCAAATCAGGCAGCAGCAAAAATTACCATGTGGTTATGGGGTCCTTGTGCAATTTTAATTTCATATTATTCACATGCATGATTATTCTATGAATTTTTTAACCAAAACAATTTTTAAAAATTCATAACAAATAATCTACACATCACAAAATTATGAAAAAAAATACCTAGATGATCTACAACACTTGTAGAACCCAGATCATTGGTCAAAATCTCATGCAAATAATATTTCGAATTAATTCATAATTAAATCTAAATAAACTTGCAAAAATCATAGTAAATCCATACATGCATAAAAAAATCTGAATTTTTTTATATAAATCTCTATATGCAGAACCTAGCTCTGATACCATTGAAGGAATTTACGAATGAGCGGAAGCGTGATATAACAATTTATTCCATAAAAACCATGTATTGCACATATAGAAAATCATATAAAATGAAAGAGCGGAGGAATCGTAACCGTACCTTGAAAATCGAAGCTATATAATCGATGGTTGCTAGCAATTGCTTCTCAGAGTGTGAAGCACTCTACCGGTATCCACCAAGATTGATCCTTCGATGAAGCTTTTTATAAAATCAAGGTTTTATAAAAATGGTGTTTTGAGAGAGAGAGAGAGAGAGAGAGAGAGAGAGAGAGAGATGAAGAAGATGAAGTGGTCGCAACTAGGTTTTTCACAAAAACACTTTGCATACAAAACTATTCTCATCTCATCCTTTATATAGGGCACATGTAGGTTTTTAGTATAATTAATGTTAGATATTGATTCAAGTGATATTATGTAACACCCCCAGATCCGGGGTCCGGGATCCGGACGTTACGGTCTCCAATTCTGTCCACGATACTTGAACTTACTTCAACATAAAATAAATTACATCTTTATGACCCAACACAACAATATAAAACACACCCGTTATAGTCCCAGAGATGAAATCAGAGTAACAATCAAATTTTATTAATCACATTATGAGTTCTTACAATCCAAAAGAATTTCAATATAAATACATACTCTTTGCCATCCATTTACATAAGTCTACTAGACCATATATTTGGTACTGAAAGAATGAATCTATCCTACCAATAGCTTCTCTTCGGCTTTGGTTGTCTTATCGCCCTCGCCAGCATCGAGTGCACCTTGTGCGAGTCATCTGGTCTACCTATTGTTGTGATATAATAATAAAGCAAGGGTGAGCAATAGCCCACCAACAATAATGTATAACTGAACGATAATATATAACAATTCAAAAGTATCTTTCAAACCATATGCCATGCATTTACGAAAATGATTCCAGTATAATATGAACGATGAAGTTATAAGGTAACTCAAAATGCAAATATAGGTGGGAATATCTGCTATGTCGAAGATAAGCAAGATATTATCATTTATCATAAAAGAGGAACTTGCAGGAAAATATTGCAATTCCAATTATGAATACTTTCCAATACTGCCAACAATGATAATGTTGTAGAAAATAAATGAATTTAAATGATGAACTTTTGCTGGAGTATTCACCGCGCCCACTGTTCCAATCCTTACGATGATCTGTCACAGATTGTACAGCTCAATTTAGATTTACTACCGGTAGAAGGAAGAGCTGACGGATTTACTTGTCTACCGCCCTGTTAGATCTCCCCGGCCAACGGTTGGGCCAATTACGATGGACCGGAACTACTCGGCCTCTTACACGACTCCAAGTTCGAAAAGAAGTTCTTGACTCTGAACGTAAATTTCGTCCCCCTTTCCCCAAGTATGATACTTGTTGATAAGACTCCACAAAGTAGTCATATCTAGTTGGAAAGGAAAATTCACATCATATCTCCCAAGCAGCTGCTTGTTAGAGGATACCATCTTATTCCAATAATCTCACCCCTCGAATGATGAGAAGGTTACTCAAAGATTCAATTGATAAACAGCAACCAAGTTGCGAGTGAAAAGAATAGTTTTACAAGATTTATGACCGGGAAGTCAACAAGATAAATAACATTGCTCAAGTAAGTTCCCCTATAATATGGAAGTTTGAGCGAGCATTTAAATCCTTTTAAGATAGATTTAAATGAAAAATAAGGAACCTTTCCTTGATAAAATAGTCGTAAAAAGACTCCGAAATATTTTACATAATAACTGGAAGTGAAAGATAATCTCCGAATAATATAAATCATTTTAAAAAGAATTTAAAAGAATTAAATAAATATTCCAAGAATATTTATTAACTCAATAATTATTACGGAATTTTATTAAATCATAATATTGCTCATAAGTAATCCTCGAATGAATATATAGAATTAATTACTAAATAAATCCCTCCTTAAATGAATATTCAAAATAATATTCATTAAATAATTAAACTCCAATAATTATTTAAAATAATATTCCATAAATAAGTCAAACCTTAAATGAATATTTGAAATTAATATTCATTTAATAAATAATCTTCTAAATGAATATCCAAATAATATTCATTTAGTAATCAAAATTTTAAAGGAATAATCGAAATAATATTCCTTAAGTAAATAGAAATTCCAATGAATATTTTAAAATAATATTCATTAAGTACATAAAACCTTAAATGAATATTCGAAAGTAATATTCATTTAATAAATAACATTCTAATGAATATCAAAATAATATTCATTAAATAATCAACTCTAAATGAATATTCGAAACTAACATTCAATTAATATCTCTCGACTGAGATAATATTCGAATAACATTCCTCGAAATATTTCCAAGTAATTGATACTTTATGGAAATATAAATAACGTTTAATAATAACATTCCTTAACATAAATAATAATCTGCCGTTGGAATCCCTCCGGGTTTCCACGACTATCTATATCTCAAACTACCAACTCCCGGTCTATATTTAAGAATGAATATCATATGCCCTTCGCTAAGGGTCTTATCTAAACAATCCGGCTTATAACAGATAATTCGTATCTAGTTTATAAGCCAATATCAATTCAAGGAACAGGTATCATAATATAATTTGACAATAGGTATGCATGCTATGGCATATGTAAAATGGCAATCACATATATATATTATCACAACAACAGGTTCAAAGTTTTGAACACTTGCCTGGTAATCGGGTGTGGGTAGAGATAGTGTGTCCTAGGTCTGCTCGATGATCTATAAACAATTGGAACAACCGAGATTAACCACTTAACACCTTTTAAAAGTCTAAGTATAAACTTCAATTAAGTCGAAACACGTTTTCGAATTATCTCGTTATACACCTTTTAGTGTAACTCTTTTTATCACCGATACAATCCGACATTCGTTCGTTATTAAGACATGTCATCATACCCACACTTGGTATATACTTAAGTCGTATAAGTTCTAAAGTCGATCGATTACGAACCGAGATTATACCTCAAGTTTTATCGTTCGTTTTCTAAGTTATAACCAAAGTTATACTTTTAAGGGGTTCGTTCGCGTTTAACTTCGATTCAAACATTTTTATAAAATCGGAAAATGATCCGTTTGACATGTGGTTTTCTCTCATACCTTCCTTATGACCTATATTATTTATTTACCAAGATTCACCACTGAGTAACATGTTTTACGAGGGTTCAATTGAAGTTACGACCTTTTACTTACAGTTCCAAACCAATTTTAGTAATTTGACCATATCTCATAAACTGTAAGTCGGAATGTTTCGATTCTCACGCCAAAATGATCTATGGCTCGAGATCTACGAGGACCTGTCATGTTCATAACCAGTTAAGACAATTAACCCTACTGTGATGCACAAATTCTTTAAGGTTATCGAAAATCGGGCATTACGACGGCTATAAATCGAATATTTCCAAATTCCAAACTTTCCAATAATCATAGTTTCCACTCCAAACAACACATATACATGATTTATAACCATGAAATGAGGCCAATCAATGCCTTTCCGTTCATCTAACTATTTTTAACATTTATCAAAACCCCATCATATTCAAGCTTATAACCATGCTAATACCATAACTACTTAGATTCATCAAGAACATGTATAAACATAAAGTAAGGCCTAGGGTTTCAAGAGTGTTATACCTTCCTTGAGGTCTGTATGCACTTAGTAAGCCTTGTATAGTCCTTGTATAGCCTCCATGAAGCTTGGATCATCAACCAAAATCAAGATTCAAGAATTTTGTTCTTGAGGTTACTATTCATCCTCCACTTTCCTGATTTTTTTGAAAATGGAAAAAGTGGTGTTTGAGGCTAATATTTCTAGGGTATCATTTTTATGAATTATAGGATCTATCATAAAAATTTGGAGGTCAAACAAGGAGTGGAAGCTTGATTTTGTTTCTTGAATTAAGGAGGAAGTCGAATGGGAGCAAGGAGAGAAAGAGATGAAGTTTTGCTTGGTTGCTTGGCTAGTCTTGCATTATTGTGTTGTCTTGAATAATATCTTGAAATAAAGCTACTTTAATAAAGTGCCTAGGTCATCCACGATGTAATCAAGAGACATGTGTTGCATTTTTGTGGTAATGAGATGAGATGGGACTAAGTACTTGGTTGATTTTCTAATCTTGTTAGTTACTCTTGTAACTAGTTGGTTGCTTGATGTTTATCCATTAGTACATTCATGTATCTTGATCCCCTGCTTGTTTCTTTGTCCGGTTATTACTCAATTCATTGATCGTTTGGAGGAATAACTCATTCGTTTTTAGTTAGGGTTTTACCGGAAACCGTCTAAATATTTGTACTTATCATTCTCCATCTTTCTTACTAACTTTCGAATTTAAATTCCTTAAATCCCTTCGTTCAATCCTTAAGTCTTTCAGTGTCCAGGGAACTCTCAGAGAAAATAAAAGTGCGGTTTTTCAGAATCCGACAGCTTTTACATACACTTATCTTCCCCCTAGATCACTAATACGAACTCGGAAATCCGTTCCGAATACTTCTATATAGTGTCGTCTCATAATATTATTACTTCCACCAAAACACTATTCATTCTTTATTCTTCCTTTATTCCCTATATTTATGACAATGTCCTTGTTCTTTCTCGGGCGTTCCTTAACCCTTTCACGGAACCACTGGACTAATCGCTATCGATATAGATGACATGAGAATATTCTCCTGCTTGGAATTGCCATAACTTATTCCCCTCAAAGATAGATTATTCTTATCTAAAGTGTCAACCAATAGTATTCGTCATGGCATAAAAACATTTGAATCCAAATCTATTCCTTTCATTCATTATCTCCCTCGATACATCGTAGTCGTAATCACTACTCACCATTACCTCAGTAAATAAAAAGTTTTAATTATATCCAAAATTTGGGGTTCTTACAGTCTCCCCTCCTTAAAAGGATTCCGTCCCGGAATCAGGTAGGAAGCAAAGAGTCGTTTGTCTATCATTTCACCTTTCAGCTTCCGGGTCAATTCTTAGTCGTTCTGCCCTTTCTCAGCACATCTACTGGTGCTACAATACGTACTTTATCCTTTTTCCATTAACTTGCTACTTTTCGTACAATACACTATCCGGGTTATGCTCTTACTCAGTCTTATCCTTATTGATATCCGCAGTGGCTTTGGTATCAATATCAAGCTGTGAATTCGGAGATAACCCTGCTCGCACTTTGCATTTCCTGATCGCTTTAATCTTCACAATCTCGATTGTAACACCCCCAGATCCGGGGTCAGGAATCTGGTGGTTACGGTCTTACATCCATTCATAATACTTGACTTGAGTCCATAATAAATAAATCACATGCTTTGACCCCACAATAATTACCACTCACACACACAACAGTTATAGTCCCAGAGATGAAATTGAAATAAGTCTTACATTAAAGGGTTTACGAATAAAAGTTATTACAATCCCAAAAGGATAACATCATAGGTTTAAAAGTTTTGCCGTTGATTACATTAATTATACATATAGTTAAACAGGAAACAAAAGCTGTCTAACTATGCTACCTCAGCAATGGCGGCTAGCATCTCAGCGGGTAGTCCGGTGGGTCGGGTAACCTGCTTGCGCCGAGTGCGCCTGACGCGAGCCATCTGTCCTAGCTGTTGTTGTGACATAATATAAACAAAGCAAGGGTGAGCGAAAGCCCACCAACAAATATATAACTGAACGATAATTTAAAACAGTTCAAAGCTATCTTTTAAACCATATGCCATGCATTTACGGAAATGATGCCAGTACAATATGAACGATGAAGTTACAAGGTAACTGAAAGTATTTGTTTGAAGAAATATCTGCTACATCAAAGTAAGCGAGATATTCTTATTGTTATTAAGAAGAGGAACTTGCAAGAAAAGGTTGCAATTCCAGTTATGACACTTTTCCAACTCTGCCAACAGTAATCATGTTGCAGGAAATAAATAAATTTGGATGATGAACCAATGATGGAGTATTCACCGCGCCCGCTGTTCCAATCTTGATGATCAGTCGAGATCGTACAGCTCAATTTAGATTTACTACCGGTAGAAGGAAGAACTGACGGCTTTACTTGTATACCGCCTTGCTAGCTCTCCCCGGCCAACGGTTGGGCCAAGGGGATGGACCGGCGCTACTCGGCCTCTTACACGACTCCTAGTTCAAATAGAATTCATGATTCTGAATATAACGTTCGTCCCCCTTTCCCCAAGTATAATACTTGTTGATAAGACTCCACAAAGTAGTCGTATCTAGTTGGAAAGGAAAATTTACCAATAACTCCCAAGCTATTACTTGGTAACGGATATCAACTTGTTCCAGTAATCTTACCCCTCGAAAGATGAGAAGGTAAGCAACGACTTAATAAGTCAACAGCACCCGAGTTGCGGGTGAAGGGAATACTTTATGACCGGGAAGTCGACAAGATAAATAACATTTTCCAAGTAAGGTTCCCTTATTATTAAGGGGATAGACTCAAAGAAGAATGATGTCTGAGAACCTTTCTTGATATAAGATTAATAATAATATGACTCCGAAATATTTTCTGAATTAATCGAAGAAGATAAACCTTATCGAGGTTATTCTAAGTATGGAATAAATATTCAGAGAATATTTATTGAGTTAAAATATTTAAGGAGTATTTGGGAATATGAAAGAATATCTTTAATCAGAGTATTTCTCAAAATAATCCCTGAAGAAATATCAGGAGAATATTTATTGCATAATTAAATAATCAAGTGAATATTCAAAGTAATATTCATTACTTAATAAGTCCTGAAAGGAATATTTAAAATATTTAAAATAATATTCGGTGATTAAATAGAACCCTGATGAATATTCAAAATATTCATAATTAATTAGGAATTTAAATGAATATCGATAAAGTAACATTCATTTAATGAATAATATTCTAAATGAATATCCAGTAATATTCATTTAGTAATCCAAGCTTTAAAGGAATATTCGATATAATATTCGATAAATAAATCAAGCTTCAGATGAATATTGAAGATAATATTCATCAAGTACTTAATATCTTAAATGAATATTCAAAAGTAATATTTATTTAATAAAATAATATTCTAAATGAATATCCAAATAATATTCATTTAGGATTCTCATCTTTAGAGGAATATTCGAAACAATAATCGATAATCAATTCGACTCTGAATGAATATTGACAAATATTATTCGTCGAATGATTACGTTCAAATAATTATTTGAAGTAAGGATCATTAAATAAATAATCCCGAACGAATATTCAAATAATATTCGTTGCCTGAATAATAGAAAATATTTACTTAAATATTTTCTCCCGAGGTAATCTCGATATATCAAGAAATATTGACTCCCGGTCTATATTTGATGAATAAGGATGTATACGCCCTTCTATGAGGGTCTTATAATAACCGGCTTATAACTGATATATAACTATCTAGCTTATAAGCCAACAATAACATTCAGGGAACAAGTATATCAATTCAACTTGAAAGTAGGCATGCATGCAATGGCATATGTATATCAGCAATCATATATATATATTTATTCAATCACAACAACAGCCTAAAAGAAGGGAATTGAAACTTGCCTGGTAGTCGAGTACGGTAAGGGGTAGTGGTAGCGGGTCCCGGTTCAGCCTGGTGATCTATAAATAGCCAAGGCATTCGGGATTAATCACTTAACATATAAAAGTTAAGTTATACTTAAATCGAAACACGCTCTCGAGTTATCTCGTTATACCCCTTTTAGTGGATTACTTATTATCACTGATCCGACCCGACATTCGTTCGTTAACACGACATGTCACTGCACTTATACTTGGGACATACTTAAGTCATATGAGTTCTAAGGTTGATCGTTACGAACCAATATTTTACTCCGAGTTTTATCGCCCGTTTTCTAAGTGTTTTACCAAAGTTATAAAAGAGTCGTCTTTTAGGGGTTCGTTCGCGTTTAACCTTGACTCGAACATTTTTAATAAATCGAAAAATGCTCTTTTTGACATACGGTTTTCTTTCACACCTTCCTTCTTACCCCTAGTATTTATTTACCAAGATTCGCCATGACGTTACATAGCTTACGAGGGTTCAATTTCAGTTACGAACTTTCGTTTACGGATTCGAACTACTTTTAGTAATTTGGTCATATATCCTAAACCGTAAGTCCGTTTCATGTGATCTTTATATCAAAACGAAGCTTAGAGCATTACCTATCCTATCATGGCAGATAAGGTCTCTGGACAGTAGGGGTTCGACATGGAAAATGGCATACAAAACATGGTATTGTAAAATCGGGCATTATAACGGCTGTAAATCGAATATCTATCAATTTCGAATCTTCCCTTACACATAGCATCCAACCCAAACAACATATACATGACTTATATACATGAACTGAGGCCAAGCAATGCCTTTCCGTTCATCTAAACTATTTTTAACATTTATCAAAACTACATCATATACATGCTTATAATCATGCTAATATCACATCTTATACTAAAACCCATTAAGAGCATGCAAAATCTCAAGGTAAAGCCTAGGGTTTAAAGTTGTTATACCTTCCTTGGAGTATGATCTAGCCTCACTATGCTTGGTATGATCCTTAGAAGTGCTTAAGCTTGCTAAATCAACCAAAGAAATCAAGGAAAAACAAGATTAGTTCATGAAAACACTATTCACCCTCCTCTTAAATCATTTTTTTGAAAATGGAAAAAGAAGAGATTGAAGCTAGGATTTTGAGGAGATCATTTATATGAAATGTAAGTCTCACCATAAAAGTTTCAAGATCAACAAATGGTTGGAAGTTGGATTTTGAATTTGGAATTCCAAGAAGGCCGAATGCTTTGCTTGCAAAAGGGGGGGGAGAGGATTGCTTGGTTTCTTGTGTTTGTTCTCATCTAAAATGAATTATTGTAATGTTTGTAGATAATATCTAGCATAAAGTGGCTTTTGATAAAGTGATTTGGTCATTACATGCATCACTTAATGGACAAGTGTTGATAGATTGTGGTAGGATGAGAGATTAGTCTTAACCAAGTGGTTTGATCTCTAAATATGCTAGTTACTTGTGTAACCAACTAGTTACTAGATATTATCACTTGCACATGCATGTATCTTGCTTTCTCTGCTTGATTCTGTGTCCGGTTATTGCTCGTTTCGATTGATCGTTCGTAGGAATATTCCACGGATTTCTAGTTAGGGTTTACCGGGAATCCTCTTTAATATTAATACTTTCATTCTCCATCTTTCATTCTAACTTTCCATTTTATATTCCTTTAATCCATTCGTTAAATACTTAAGGCTATCAGTGTCCAGGGAACTCTCGGAGAAAATAGAAGTGCTCTTTTTCTGAATCCGACAGCTTTTACATACACTTATTTTCCTCCTGGATCACTAATACGAACTCAGAAATCCGTTCCGAATACCGGGTATATCATTATTATAATAATATTCCAAATTCCACCAAAATCACTATTCATCACTTATTTTTATTTAATTCCTATAATTAGGAAAATGAACCTGGTTCACTCTCGAGTGCTTCTTAACCTTTTTACGGAACCGCTGGACTTATAATAGATATTGATTTGGATGACATAAGAATAATCTTACTTGAAGTAATATACTTATATTCTTAGGAGATAGATCATTCTTATCTATGCCGTCAACCAAAAGTATTCTGCATGACATATAAGTAATTGAATTCAAATCCATTCCATTTATTTAATAGATCTTCGTTACATCGCAGTCATAACCACTATTCATTCTTACATCATTAAATACATAAAAGTTTTAATCCCACCCAAAATCTGGGTTCTTACAGTCTCCCCTCCTTAAAAGGATTCCGTCCCGGAATCAGTTTGAAAACAAGTGGGGGTACTTTTCTTGCATTGCGCTTTCAAGTTCCCAGGTGGATTCTTCTACATTGTGGTTCTGCCACAAAACTCTGACTAGCTGAATGACCTTGTTTCGGAGCACTTGTTCTTTCCGGTCTATGATTTCCACAGGTTGCTCCACATAGGTCAGGTCTGGTTGCATGTCCACTTGCTCATACTCTACAATATGCTTAGCATCCGGATTATACTTCCTCAGCATCGAAACATGGAACACATTGTGCACCTGCTGTAGATTCGGGGGCAATGCGAGTTCATAAGCTAGTTCCCCAATCCGTCTCAAGATCTCAAATGGTCCAATGTATCTGGGACTCAGCTTTCCTTTCTTCCCAAATCTCATTAAACCTTTCCAAGGTGACACTTTCAAGAACACTAGGTCCCCTACTTCGTATTCCTTGCCTTTCCGAGCTAAGTCGGCATATTTCTTTTGTCGATCCTGGGCTGCTACCAACCGGCCTCGGATTAGATCCACTGCATCTTTAGTTCGTTGGACCACTTCGGGCCCGAGCATCTTTCGCTCTCCAACTTCATCCCAATACAAGGGAGATCGACATTTTCTTCCATAAAGGGCCTCATAAGGTGGCATCCCAATGCTTGAATGATAACTGTTATTATAGGAGAACTCAACCAATGGCAAGTGATCATCCCAACTTCCTTTGAAGTCTATCGCGCAGACTCTCAACATATCCTCTAGCGTTTGGATGGTCCTTTCACTTTGCCCATCTGTCTGGGGGTGGTAGGCTGTGCTCATGTTCAGCCGGGTCCCTACACATTCTTGAAAACTCCTCCAAAACCTGGAGTTAAATCTAGGATCTCGATCGGATACTATTGCGACTGGGACTCCATGTCGCGCCACTATCTCTTTTAAGTAGATGTCCACTAGTCTGTCGACCGTGTACCTTTCGTTGATCGGGAGAAAGTGAGCCGATTTCGTCAGTCGATCTACAATTACCCATATGGTGTCATGATTAGCCTTGGTCCTGGGTAAACCTACTACGAAATCCATGGCTATATGTTCCCATTTCCATTCTGGAATCTCTAAGGGATGTAGAAGTCCGCTGGGTTTCTGGTGCTCTGCCTTCACTCGTTGGCAGGTCAAGCATCTGCTTACCCACTCTGCTACGTCCTTTTTCATATTGGGCCACCAGTAATACTCCTTCAAATCCCTATACATTTTAGTGCTACCGGGGTGCACTGAGTATCTTGAGTTGTGTGCCTCATTTAAAATCTCATCCTTGAGCTCCTGAACATTTGGGATCCATATCCTGTACGTGTACCTCATGATCCCTTCCTTGTCTCTTTCGCACTTAATTTCCTCCCCGGTCATTAGCTCTTCTGTGGAGTTCTTTTCTTCCTCCATCATCCGTTCCTGGCACAGTCTAATCTTTTCTAGCAATGGAGGTTGGATTCTAATTTCCATCAACTTTTCTGGGCCCTCTTCAGGTAACTTAACCTCGATTTCCAACTTCTCAAAATCCTTCACTAGCTCTTTCTCTGAAGTTATCATCTTGAGCTTCTCTTTCCGACTAAGGGCGTCAGCCACCACATTGGCTTTACCCGGGTGATATCGAATTTCACAGTCGTAATCCTTGATTAACTCTAACCACCTCCTCTGGCGCATGTTAAGCTCTTTCTGAGTGAAAATGTATTTGAGGCTCTTATGATCTGTGTAAATCTCGCATTTTTCCCCATACAGGTAGTGTCTCCAAATCTTTAAAGCGAAGACTATGGCTGCTAGTTCTAGATCATGCGTGGGATATCTGACTTCATAATCCTTCAATTGCCTAGACGCATACGCTATTACCTTGCCGTGCTGCATAAGCACGCATCCCAGTCCTTTATGCGAAGCGTCACTGTAAATCACGAAATCTCCTTTTCCATCCGGTAATGCCAGCACTGGGGCTGTCACCAGCCTCTTTTTTAACTCCTGCAAACTCTTCTCGCATTTCTCAGTCCATTCAAATTTCTCGGTTTTACGGGTAAGTCGAGTTAATGGAGCTGCGAGTTTCGCAAAGTCTTGGACAAATCTCCTGTAATATCCGGCCAGTCCAATGAAACTCCTCACCTCGGTTGGAGTAGTTGGCCGTTCCCAGTTTGAAACTGCTTCTATCTTGGAGGGGTCAACCAACACTCCTTTTCTATTGATCACGTGCCCTAAGAATTGTACCTCATTTTTCCAAAACTCACACTTGGAGAACTTGGCATATAACTGCTCTTTCCTGAGTATTTCCAAGGTTATCCTTAAATGTTCAGCGTGTTCTGCCTCTGTCTTTGAGTAGATGAGAATATCATCAATGAAAACTATCACGAATTGGTCCAAATATTCCTTGAACACTCTATTCATTAGGTCCATGAAGGCTGCTGGGGCGTTGGTCAATCCAAATGACATAACTAAGAACTCATAATGTCCGTATCTGGTGCGGAATGCAGTCTTCGGGATATCTTCAGGTTTGATCTTCAGTTGGTGATATCCTGTTCTCAAATCAATCTTAGAGAAGTATTCAGCTCCTCTTAGCTGGTCAAACAAATCGTCTATCCTGGGCAATGGATACTTATTCTTTATGGTTAGCTTGTTCAATTCTCTGTAGTCGATGCATAACCTCATACTTCCATCCTTTTTCTTAACAAACAACACTGGTGCGCCCCAAGGCGACACACTGGGCCTTATCATGCCCTTATCCAACAATTCCTGTAATTGTTTAGCTAGCTCTTTCATTTCTACTGGGGCTAGTCGGTACGGGGCCTTCGAAACTGGCGCCGTCCCCGGGGCTAATTCGATGGCAAACTCAATTACCCTATCAGGTGGTAGTCCAGGAAGATCTTGTGGGAACACGTCCTCGAACTCATTAACTACCAGAATGTCCTGCAATCTTGGCACTTCCTTCTGGGTATCTATAACGTAGGCTAAATAAGCCTCGTTCCCTTTTCGTAACAATCTCTTGGTTTGCGCCATGGTCAGAATTTTCTGGGTCTGTCGCATCCCCTTAAACACTATTTCTTTCTTCCCTGGGGTTTTCAACTTAACCTTTTTCCCTTTACAATCTATCTGCGCATCATTGCGAGACAACCAATCCATACCCAAAATGACATCGAATTCCCCTAGCTTAAAAGGAATTAAATCGACATAGAAGGATCGTCCTCCTATTTCTAGCTTACAATCGGGGTGAATTTGATTAACCGGTACGATTTCCTGATTAGCTATTTCTACTTGTAAGGAATCTCTTAGTTGCTGGGTTTTAAGTTTTAACTTATGCGCAAAATCTCTAGATATAAAAGACTTAGTTGCTCCTGAATCAAACAAGACATTTGCACTGACTGAATTAAGAGAAAAAGTACCTGCTATCACATCTGTGTCCCTCACGGCATCTTGTACTGACATATTGAAAGTCCTAGCAGTTGGTGGCCTATTTGAGGCAACCTTGCTTGCTCCTGATGCTGCTGGTTTGCTCTTTGGGCAATCCTTCCTCATGTGCCCTCGCTGTCCACACTGGAAACAGGTTGTGCTGTTAGGGATGACCGTGGTGCAAGAGGTGGCATAATGCCCAGCTCGCCCACACTTATAACAGTTTATCTGCTTCAGGTTGCACACCCCGGAGTGCCTCTTCCCACAAGTAGCACACAATGGCAATAGAGGTCGAGAAGGGTTGGAACGGGACATTCCTGATTGATGGCCGCCCTGGCTCACACTTACACTAGCAGATGGTTTAAACCCCACATTCCTCCCTGGTAGGGAAACCGCTCCTCGATTAAACTTGGTTGGGGGTTTTCCTCCAGCGGATCTTCCGCCCATACTAACATGCTTTCTCTTTATCCCCCCTTTCTCTCTCTCTCTCTGCATCTGATCACTACCAGCCTCCACAATGGTTGCCTTCTGCACCAAGGTGGCATAATCTGTAATCTCTAAAACAGCCACCCTATTCTGGATCCACTGCTTCAGCCCTTGTTGAAACCTGTTAGCTTTCTTCTCTTCTGTGTCTACAAACTCTGGCACAAATCTCGATAGCTCAGTAAATTTGGCCTCATAGTCCGCCACGGACATATTGTTCTGTTTTAGTTCTAAAAACTTAAGTTCCATCTGGGTTTTCATGAACTTCGGAAAGTACTTCTCCAGGAATAATTGTTTGAACCTTTCCCAGGCTATGACAGCATCAGTCTCCATGTTTTTCTTGGCTTCCCACCAATAATTGGCCTCTCCCTTTAGTAGGTAAGTAGCAAAAACAGTCTTCTGAGCCTCATTGATACTCAGAATCTCAAAAGACTTTTCCATTTCTTTGATCCAGGCCCTCGCCTCAACGGGATCAGCCGATCCGTGGAACTCTGGGGGCTTAAGGGACTTAAAGGCCCTAAAGGAATTTGCCACTGAAGTGTTATTGCTTGGTGGTGGCTGGGGGTATTGGTTCAAATTCTGCCTAAGTAGGTCCATAAACTGGCCCATGGGGTTTCCGCCCTGGTTCTCCCCTTCCTGTTCTACTTCAGTTTCTCCACCCTCTATTTCCCTTTCAAATTCTTCAGAGTACAGGGGTTCATCCTCTGCTCCATACTGGGAATCTTCTTGCTCATTATAGTCCTGATCTTGTTCCTCACTACTTCCACGGTTTTCCTCGTGTTGGTTGTGACTCTCTTGGTCAGTAGATTCGCGGGGGTTAGCCCTAGTGCCCATTCGTCTTGGAGGCATTTTACTGAAAATTTGGAAAGTTATACATTAGGTTCACTGATCTGTTTTAGAGGATTTTTCCTTGCACATTTCTTTACATGATTGGGTTTAAAATCCCACAGTTTTATATCTCATGGCAACTTAATCGAAAAGTAATACATATGCTAATAAACTCGTGATCACATCCCAACAAAATTGTAATGACTGAAATGGAAACAAATATATACCAGGTACCGAAAAGGTACAACATCCGAGTTACAACGATATTTTAAAGTACAACCATCCTAATCAACAACAACAAGTCAAAAGTGAAATATGCTGTCTATCTGTCTAGTCTGCAAAAAGGGAAAACAAGTACAAGAAAACCATCCCTACAAAAGCCGGCACTACTATGTCCGTACATGACTAGACAACTAGACCACTGCATCACTACATCTGAAATCAGCCGCCACGACGAAACATCCTCCGAACCCTCCCCATGGCGATGCGGAAAACCTCCTCAGCCGCTGCTCTGTCTACCCTACCATGCCCATCAGTAGGCAACTGTCGCACCCTCACCCGAGCCCTCAGCTCGATGCGGGTCACAGCCCTATACCCAACTCTGTCACTGATAGTCCTCCTGCCCTGCACCCTCATCCGGGCGGCTCTCTCTGCTGCTAACTCACTCCTAGACTCTGCCAACCTGGCATCTGCCACAGACAACTCTCTATAAAGCCCGTTCACAATCAAGTTGTGAACACATACTGGGACTCCTCCTATCGGGGCATGAGGTGGGGTGGATGGCTCAGCTGGAGCGGCAGTCTCTGCCTGCTGGGGCTCTGGGGTAAGCTCCTCAAACTCGTCGGGGTACGGGCTCACAGGTAGTGGTGGTGGGGTAGGGGCTCTCTCAACAGGGAGGAGTGGCACAAAAAGTCCAGAACTCCCTACAGCACCAACTACTGGCTCATCTATATCTCCCTCAACACCCTCATCCACCGGCACCACCTGATCCGTGGTCATGTCAGTGTCATCTCCCATAGTCCTGAACTCAGTCATAACCCAATAATCATCATCCTCAACCACTAACTCAGCATCCTGTCCTGTCTGGATCCCCTCCGGGTCCTCCTCCCCCTCAGTCTCAACAACATCTGTGTCAGCATCATCCTGGACCTCCTCAGGGTCCTCCTCCTCAGACTCGATCACATCAGTATCAGCCTCAACCTGGACCTCCTCAGCGTCCTCCTCCTCAGGCTCAGTATCCTCCTCAGGCAAGTGCTCATAGTATGGGTCCCTAGTCCGGAACATGTCCTCATCATGCTGTCTCGCAGCTGCCTCCTGGGCCGACAAGTCGCTCGCCTACACAAGACGAACTATGTTACTATCATGATACTTAAAAGTTCCCGTAAGGGTTTTAGGTGAACCTGGCAAGGGTTCTTATTATATTATTGAATTTATTATTATATAACGTCGTATCATCTCTTGGGATATATAACTCTCGCTCTGATACCATCTCTGTAACACCCCCAGATCCGGGGTCAGGAATCTGGTGGTTACGGTCTTACATCCATTCATAATACTTGACTTGAGTCCATAATAAATAAATCACATGCTTTGACCCCACAATAATTACCACTCACACACACAACAGTTATAGTCCCAGAGATGAAATTGAAATAAGTCTTACATTAAAGGGTTTACGAATAAAAGTTATTACAATCCCAAAAGGATAACATCATAGGTTTAAAAGTTTTGCCGTTGATTACATTAATTATACATATAGTTAAACAGGAAACAAAAGCTGTCTAACTATGCTACCTCAGCAATGGCGGCTAGCATCTCAGCGGGTAGTCCGGTGGGTCGGGTAACCTGCTTGCGCCGAGTGCGCCTGACGCGAGCCATCTGTCCTAGCTGTTGTTGTGACATAATATAAACAAAGCAAGGGTGAGCGAAAGCCCACCAACAAATATATAACTGAACGATAATTTAAAACAGTTCAAAGCTATCTTTTAAACCATATGCCATGCATTTACGGAAATGATGCCAGTACAATATGAACGATGAAGTTACAAGGTAACTGAAAGTATTTGTTTGAAGAAATATCTGCTACATCAAAGTAAGCGAGATATTCTTATTGTTATTAAGAAGAGGAACTTGCAAGAAAAGGTTGCAATTCCAGTTATGACACTTTTCCAACTCTGCCAACAGTAATCATGTTGCAGGAAATAAATAAATTTGGATGATGAACCAATGATGGAGTATTCACCGCGCCCGCTGTTCCAATCTTGATGATCAGTCGAGATCGTACAGCTCAATTTAGATTTACTACCGGTAGAAGGAAGAACTGACGGCTTTACTTGTATACCGCCTTGCTAGCTCTCCCCGGCCAACGGTTGGGCCAAGGGGATGGACCGGCGCTACTCGGCCTCTTACACGACTCCTAGTTCAAATAGAATTCATGATTCTGAATATAACGTTCGTCCCCCTTTCCCCAAGTATAATACTTGTTGATAAGACTCCACAAAGTAGTCGTATCTAGTTGGAAAGGAAAATTTACCAATAACTCCCAAGCTATTACTTGGTAACGGATATCAACTTGTTCCAGTAATCTTACCCCTCGAAAGATGAGAAGGTAAGCAACGACTTAATAAGTCAACAGCACCCGAGTTGCGGGTGAAGGGAATACTTTATGACCGGGAAGTCGACAAGATAAATAACATTTTCCAAGTAAGGTTCCCTTATTATTAAGGGGATAGACTCAAAGAAGAATGATGTCTGAGAACCTTTCTTGATATAAGATTAATAATAATATGACTCCGAAATATTTTCTGAATTAATCGAAGAAGATAAACCTTATCGAGGTTATTCTAAGTATGGAATAAATATTTAGAGAATATTTATTGAGTTAAAATATTTAAGGAGTATTTGGGAATATGAAAGAATATCTTTAATCAGAGTATTTCTCAAAATAATCCCTGAAGAAATATCAGGAGAATATTTATTGCATAATTAAATAATCAAGTGAATATTCAAAGTAATATTCATTACTTAATAAGTCCTGAAAGGAATATTTAAAATATTTAAAATAATATTCGGTGATTAAATAGAACCCTGATGAATATTCAAAATATTCATAATTAATTAGGAATTTAAATGAATATCGATAAAGTAACATTCATTTAATGAATAATATTCTAAATGAATATCCAGTAATATTCATTTAGTAATCCAAGCTTTAAAGGAATATTCGATATAATATTCGATAAATAAATCAAGCTTCAGATGAATATTGAAGATAATATTCATCAAGTACTTAATATCTTAAATGAATATTCAAAAGTAATATTTATTTAATAAAATAATATTCTAAATGAATATCCAAATAATATTCATTTAGGATTCTCATCTTTAGAGGAATATTCGAAACAATAATCGATAATCAATTCGACTCTGAATGAATATTGACAAATATTATTCGTCGAATGATTACGTTCAAATAATTATTTGAAGTAAGGATCATTAAATAAATAATCCCGAACGAATATTCAAATAATATTCGTTGCCTGAATAATAGAAAATATTTACTTAAATATTTTCTCCCGAGGTAATCTCGATATATCAAGAAATATTGACTCCCGGTCTATATTTGATGAATAAGGATGTATACGCCCTTCTATGAGGGTCTTATAATAACCGGCTTATAACTGATATATAACTATCTAGCTTATAAGCCAACAATAACATTCAGGGAACAAGTATATCAATTCAACTTGAAAGTAGGCATGCATGCAATGGCATATGTATATCAGCAATCATATATATATATTTATTCAATCACAACAACAGCCTAAAAGAAGGGAATTGAAACTTGCCTGGTAGTCGAGTACGGTAAGGGGTAGTGGTAGCGGGTCCCGGTTCAGCCTGGTGATCTATAAATAGCCAAGGCATTCGGGATTAATCACTTAACATATAAAAGTTAAGTTATACTTAAATCGAAACACGCTCTCGAGTTATCTCGTTATACCCCTTTTAGTGGATTACTTATTATCACTGATCCGACCCGACATTCGTTCGTTAACACGACATGTCACTGCACTTATACTTGGGACATACTTAAGTCATATGAGTTCTAAGGTTGATCGTTACGAACCAATATTTTACTCCGAGTTTTATCGCCCGTTTTCTAAGTGTTTTACCAAAGTTATAAAAGAGTCGTCTTTTAGGGGTTCGTTCGCGTTTAACCTTGACTCGAACATTTTTAATAAATCGAAAAATGCTCTTTTTGACATACGGTTTTCTTTCACACCTTCCTTCTTACCCCTAGTATTTATTTACCAAGATTCGCCATGACGTTACATAGCTTACGAGGGTTCAATTTCAGTTACGAACTTTCGTTTACGGATTCGAACTACTTTTAGTAATTTGGTCATAAATCCTAAACCGTAAGTCCGTTTCATGTGATCTTTATATCAAAACGAAGCTTAGAGCATTACCTATCCTATCATGGCAGATAAGGTCTCTGGACAGTAGGGGTTCGACATGGAAAATGGCATACAAAACATGGTATTGTAAAATCGGGCATTATAACGGCTGTAAATCGAATATCTATCAATTTCGAATCTTCCCTTACACATAGCATCCAACCCAAACAACATATACATGACTTATATACATGAACTGAGGCCAAGCAATGCCTTTCCGTTCATCTAAACTATTTTTAACATTTATCAAAACTACATCATATACATGCTTATAATCATGCTAATATCACATCTTATACTAAAACCCATTAAGAGCATGCAAAATCTCAAGGTAAAGCCTAGGGTTTAAAGTTGTTATACCTTCCTTGGAGTATGATCTAGCCTCACTATGCTTGGTATGATCCTTAGAAGTGCTTAAGCTTGCTAAATCAACCAAAGAAATCAAGGAAAAACAAGATTAGTTCATGAAAACACTATTCACCCTCCTCTTAAATCATTTTTTTGAAAATGGAAAAAGAAGAGATTGAAGCTAGGATTTTGAGGAGATCATTTATATGAAATGTAAGTCTCACCATAAAAGTTTCAAGATCAACAAATGGTTGGAAGTTGGATTTTGAATTTGGAATTCCAAGAAGGCCGAATGCTTTGCTTGCAAAAGGGGGGGGAGAGGATTGCTTGGTTTCTTGTGTTTGTTCTCATCTAAAATGAATTATTGTAATGTTTGTAGATAATATCTAGCATAAAGTGGCTTTTGATAAAGTGATTTGGTCATTACATGCATCACTTAATGGACAAGTGTTGATAGATTGTGGTAGGATGAGAGATTAGTCTTAACCAAGTGGTTTGATCTCTAAATATGCTAGTTACTTGTGTAACCAACTAGTTACTAGATATTATCACTTGCACATGCATGTATCTTGCTTTCTCTGCTTGATTCTGTGTCCGGTTATTGCTCGTTTCGATTGATCGTTCGTAGGAATATTCCACGGATTTCTAGTTAGGGTTTACCGGGAATCCTCTTTAATATTAATACTTTCATTCTCCATCTTTCATTCTAACTTTCCATTTTATATTCCTTTAATCCATTCGTTAAATACTTAAGGCTATCAGTGTCCAGGGAACTCTCGGAGAAAATAGAAGTGCTCTTTTTCTGAATCCGACAGCTTTTACATACACTTATTTTCCTCCTGGATCACTAATACGAACTCAGAAATCCGTTCCGAATACCGGGTATATCATTATTATAATAATATTCCAAATTCCACCAAAATCACTATTCATCACTTATTTTTATTTAATTCCTATAATTAGGAAAATGAACCTGGTTCACTCTCGAGTGCTTCTTAACCTTTTTACGGAACCGCTGGACTTATAATAGATATTGATTTGGATGACATAAGAATAATCTTACTTGAAGTAATATACTTATATTCTTAGGAGATAGATCATTCTTATCTATGCCGTCAACCAAAAGTATTCTGCATGACATATAAGTAATTGAATTCAAATCCATTCCATTTATTTAATAGATCTTCGTTACATCGCAGTCATAACCACTATTCATTCTTACATCATTAAATACATAAAAGTTTTAATCCCACCCAAAATCTGGGTTCTTACATCGATCAATATAGAGAAGTGGAAAGATTTATTGAGAGATCACTATGATCAATTGAACATTTGTTATATTGCATAGTTGGTACAGAAGGGGCCCAACCTTTAGTACTTGACAAGCAATTAAACAAGTTATGGTACTCCACTTAGACTTCTATCACATAGACAGATAGTCACGTGGTAGTACCTCCCCTCCTTAAAGGGTTGTCCTTCTCAATTCATAAAGAAGATGAATAAGAGAGAAGAAAAGAAAAGAGTTCTAAAGGATTATAGAAAGTTTTCATGATTGTAAAATATTATACTCAGAATTTACTCTGAACTATAGAGGTTCATCAAAGAAGAAAATAATCATAATTATATCCAATACTATTTGATCACAATCTCACGTGTCAACATATCTTGCTGCTTTGTCCACTATTCTATGGACCTGTACTCTGGTTCAACCTTAGCAACACTTACTTTTGGAAAATCTTTGAACCTCTCAGGTTAAATCTTAGTTTCTTGCTTGACACCATTGTTACTGACATTCCATGTCACGCTACTAGCTTTTTCATATCTATAATATTAACACTATCAGGTTGTCATCCCGAGACTTCATCAGAAAACCCATTTATTAATCCATTCATAACATTCCTTGCTTCACATTCCATAGTTGCTTTCCCAGTCTTATCTTTATCAATCACATCCTTCTTATTATCTGATTCTTATTTACTTCTGTTATTTACTTTCACCTTCGTCTCTTTATTGAGATATCTTTTGCACTTGGTACCTCCTTATTGGTATCCCGTTACATTTACTCTATAATTATCACATTATTCCAATTTAAATTCCCCGAAATGAATCTGGCCGATCCCTTTAACTTGGATTCAATATAATCTACTTCTGTCAACTTGTTTCTCATCACTTATTCTTTTCTACCCGCGGTTTTCCACAGGTTGTCTTTCATAAGTCAGACCATGTTGTACATCTACCTGCTCGCACTCTTATCATCTGTTGAGCATCTGCATTTTACTGGTGTAGCTTTGCCACATGAAACACGTTACTACCATGCTATAAGCTTTGGTGGTAAAACTGGCTCGAATGCCACCTTCCGAACACTTTTAAACTCTCAGGTGGCCTAATAAGTCTCGGGCTCAACTGCCCTTCTCTCTAAGTCTCATTAATTCTTTCTACGGGAATACATTTAGCATCATGAATCATCAACCTCATATTCTCTATCTTGTTTGCGCAGAAGTACACTAACACAAACTTGCTTGTCATTCATCAACATGCCATTTAGCTTATCTATAGCAGCACTTTCTTTATCTTTACGTTGTCATCTACTTTCTTAGAAGAATCACCATCGCTTGTTGTTTACGTAGTGCATTAATAGCTAACCATACGGGTTTCAATCCTTTAGGGAGACAAAGTAATCATTATTCCTTATCCATAAGGAACACTTCCTGAACTTGATGTAGATATTACATGAAGTAGGTAAAATTGCAGAAGAGTTTCAAGCATCGCAGCTATGTCAGGTTGATGAAACTATCACTCATGCAGCTTCCATAAAAGACTGGAAACTTAACGATTTACTTCGTCAATTTTGTATCATGGTCCTGGTTTGCCTCAAAACGGGAGCTTCTAAGGTACGTAATATGCTTAAGACTCCATCAGGAATCGAATCTTTAATTAAACTATTATTACCGTCAATTCTTGCACAGTCATCAGAAGGAATGTAAATTCCTCCATTCCGATATGACCTTCAAGGTCCTTCCAAATATCATTCTATTTCTTCGGTATGAACATTTGTAATTATTCCTTTATACATAGACTGTCGGCCACCTCATTGGCCTTTCCTGATAATAATAATTTCTTGTAATCAATGTTCTCTGGATACATTCCAACTCAAATTTTTCTCCCTCATTCCCATCACTGTTGGGTTAAAGCATTCTCCATTAAGCTCTGCTGAAGGAGAAAATATAACTATCAGTCTTTTTCCATCAGTCATTGCTTCCACCTTCCCGTGGGAACTTTATCAAAGTTACCCTCAATCATACCTAGAATATTTGTTCTCTTCGTTCTTTCTTGTTCTAGGATAATCTCAACCTTCTTGGGTTCCATCCATACCTCATCATGGTTTCATACATGCCTCATCTGGCATTATTGTTATTGTGTCTTACATTCTCTACCAAACTTCTATTTTGAAACTCAGTATACTAACTTTTTCCTTGTAAGGTTTCTTAGGTCGCCCTCATCATTCCTCCTGTATTTTCTAGGTACAGGGTATAAGAAAACGTCATTGATCAATACTCTAATAATTCTGTCTATGTTCTTTCCAGAACTCTTTTTAATAATCTTTACAGGTCATTGTTGCCTTAGCAAATCCAACTCATATCATTTGAATTCACAATGTCTTTATTAGGGTTAATGCCATCCCTTGTGCATTCCCCAAGGTTTGTCTTAATTTATGGATATCCTATCCTTAATTCAACTGCCAAGGAATTCTTGCATCTTATAATTGGCAATCAGATCATGTATCCTTAATAAGGGTCTTTTTTCAATCATTCTCATTTGATAATCGGTCGGTGGCTTAATGCTAACCTCTTCTTTCAGATAGTTGTCAGCCTATTTGACCTTCCAAAATACAACTTATGTCTATCTTCTTTCTTACAGAACTTGGTAATGGTAGCAAGGACGTTCTGGAAGATATTGGTCGAGTTCAACGTGAATCTCTTAGTGCTTATCGTTCTTCTCAAAGGTACTTACCTTAGGCAAAATTTCTACAGCATACTGATCAATCTCTGACCATTTCTAGACTCTCTTCATAAATCTTCATTGTTTGCTTTCCTTAGTCATAGTATTCATGGTATTTATAATACCCTAACATCATACATCTCAAGTCACTATACTTCTGTTTTTTACTTGTAATCTTGGACAATCATATACACATGAATCACTTTAGTACGGGTGACCCCATACAAAAAATCTAGTGAATTCCCAATCAAAACATGGGTTGCAAAGGGTTCAGTAGAAGATTCCTACGATCTCATTAATGTTTCCTTTATATCAAAAGCCCTTGCAGTCGGTGCTTACTTAGAAGCAACCCTGCTTTGTCCTTTCATTGCTGGTCTAGTCACTTGATAATCCTTTGTGACTTGGCCTCAACTGGCCACACTAAAATAAAAATATATGATTTTAGGGGCTGGCTAATAGCATTACTTTTCTAGCAATTGTCGGCGTAGTGCCTTCTTCTTTGATACCTTTCTACCTTTCCAAAACTTTACTCCATATAAGTCTTAATCGACTTCTCGGCACCGTCTCTGGTCACCTTTCCTCTACTTTTAACTTTTCAACTATTCTTATCAATCCCACGTGCCATGCAAGCTTACCATTCCTGGCATAACAGCCTTTTCACTTAAGTCAATCCCGTAGTTTCTCAGTCCGGCTGGTTTCTTACTTACATTTCCTGTTTTCGTCCAATCTCACTTCATCATTGTATTTCTACAATCAATCGCGATAACCGTGGTCTGTCCACCAACCCATATAGCGGCTACCTTACCCAATTCACGGGGTTCGCCCAGTTTCTACTCTCTTCCATGACGTTCTCTAATAATCAGAAAGACAAGGTTTGCCAAAATTCGTTGAAGTTCTTTCCAGAATCAGGGAAATTTTGATCAATCTATCCACCTACTAGTAACATTAAGGAGACCAGTTTCGAAACCTGGAGAATAGTTCTATGGACCTCCAAGCAGGTAGAACCATAAGCAGTCATAATTAACGAAATAATCATCATCAGATTGGAAGTTTAACCACTGGAGAGTAACCAATTATATACATCCCTTAGAAGGGAATCAACAGTTTCAAACTGAAACCTGTCACAACATCTTGATACCTATACGTCCTGATATTCATTATTTCCCAATGTCAGTCTACCTAACCACTAGTCTCAGAAGGAACATTACCATCGGAGTTGGTTATTCCACAAAAATTGGCACTACTAAGGCCATCCTAACCTGGTGAATCGTGCTGTCCGAATGCATCCGCAAGTACTTTGTCGTGCTGCGCAAGTACACATCTTAATCTTTTATGCGAAGCGTCGTTGGAAGCGCAAAGTCCCCCTTTTTCCATTAAAGAATGCCAACTCTTGGTCATTACCAATTTCATCTTTTAGCTCCAGGAAGATTTTCTCACATTTTTTTCTCTTCAACTGCTGATCGTATTACTTGATCCATTATAATTCTGCATCGGAGTAAACTTAAGGTAACTACTATAATTCATTCAAAGAAAAGAAAGAATTTAATATTCCTCTGAATCACATGCATCTAACGTTTCTGGTTCATCATTTCACTGAGTTAAATTAACCCTATACTTAGTCTCTGACAATCGTCTCATTACGAGTTCATCTTGACTCACTAGTCTTATCTTCCGGTAGGTTCTGAGATCATTTTCTTGCTTACTACTTCCTTATATAACTTTATCCAATCATGCTGTCACTTCCCAATATTTTCACTTTCTAACTGATTCATTCATAAAATGGACATTTTCCTGAATAAAACAGCTTCATTAACCTCAATTTGGTTCCATAAATTACAACCTATGACATCTGCCTTCTCATTGCGAATTATTACTGACAATATTCATACAAATTCATTTGTCAAATGATATGGCACTTACTGCCTCCTTCTCAACTATTTCTAAGGACTCTGCTCCTCGTCTTATATTGATGTCTTTGATAATCATACATCCCTCTAGCTCTTTCTTCATTAATATGAAAGTCTTTGAGGATTCTCGTCTATTCCCGTATAAGATCTCAAGTAATTCTTCCAATCCGTCTTACTCGCTGGTACTACATCCAGTAGTCCGGCTACGAATCCAACATGAATCTTTAGTTCTCTTACTAGTAGCTTAGTTCTTTATGCTCACTTTTCTGAGCACCATATCTTAATCATCACAGTCTTTTTGGCTGCAGCCCTCATTCCTCGAGGGTAAGCTCCTTATCCTAACAGGATTTTCCTTATCTGCTGGAACCTCTTACGGGTCTCCAGTAGGGTACTTTATTGAATTTACCCGTTGATCTTCAGCATATAATAAAACATCATCGCGCTGCTGCTCGTATGCCTCAAGGTCTGTCGCTTTACTCGTCGATACGATATCGAGCTAAGTTACTATCGTGATACTTAAGAGTTCCCATAAGGGTTTTATAGGTTATCACTACATTAAGTAGTCCGACTATGAACTTGGCAAGAGTTCTTATTATCTTAGTGAATTTATTGTTTTAACGTCGCCTCATCTCAGGGGTTTATAACGTACGCTCTGATACCATTTCTGTAACACCCCCAGATCCGGGGTCCGGGATCCGGTCGTTACGGTCTCCAATTCTGTCCACGATACTTGAACTTACTTCAACATAAAATAAATTACATCTTTATGACCCAACACAACAATATAAAACACACCCGTTATAGTCCCAGAGATGAAATCAGAGTAACAATCAAATTTTATTAATCACATTATGAGTTCTTACAATCCAAAAGAATTTCAATATAAATACATACTCTTTGCCATCCATTTGCATAAGTCATACTAGACCATATACTTGGTACTGAAAGAATGAATCTATCCTACCAATAGCTTCTCTTCGGCTTTGGTAGTCTCATCGCCCTCGCCAGCATCGAGTGCACCTTGTGCGAGTCATCTGGTCTACCTGTTGTGATATAATAATAAAGCAAGGGTGAGCAATAGCCCACCAACAATAATGTATAATTAAACGATAATATATAACAGTTCAAAAGTATCTTTCCAACCATATGTCATGCATTTACGGAAATGATGCCAGTATAATATGAACGATGAAGTTACAAGGTAACTCAAAATGCAAATATAGGTGGGAATATCTGGTATGTCTAAGATAAGCAAGATATTATCATTTATCATAAAAGAGGAACTTGTAGGAAAATATTGCAATTCCAATTATGAATATTTTCCAATACTGCCAACAATGACAATGTTGCAGAAAATAAATGAATTTAAATGATGAACTTTTGCTGGAGTATTCACCGCGCCCTCTGTTCCAATCCTTACGATGATAAGTCGTAGATTGTACAGCTCAATTTAGATTTACTACCGGTAGAAGGAAGAGCTGACGGATTTACTTGTCTACCGCCCTGTTAGATCTCCCCGGCCAACGGTTGGGCCAATTGGGATGGACCGGCGCTACTCGGCCTCTTACACGACTCCAAGTTCGAAAAGAAGTTCTTGACTCTGAACGTAAAGTTCGTCCCCCTTTCCCCAAGTATGATACTTGTTGATAAGAATCCACAAAGTAGTCGTATCTAGTTGGAAAGGAAAATTCACATCATATCTCCCAAGCTGCTACTTGTTAGAGGATACCATCTTGTTCCAATAATCTCACCCCTCGAATGATGAGAAGGTTACTCAAAGATTCAATTGATAAACAGCAACCAAGTTGCGAGTGAAAAGAATAGTTTTACAAGATTTATGACCGGGAAGTCAACAAGGTAAATAACATTGCTCAAGTAAGTTCCCCTATAATATGGAAGTTTGAGCGAGCATTTAAATCCTTTTAATATAGATTTAAATGAAAAATAAGGAGTTGGGAACCTTTCCTTGATAAAATTGTCATAAAAAGACTCCGAAATATTTTACATAATAACTAGAGGTGAAAGATAATCTCTGAATAATATAAATCATTTTAAAAAGAATTTAAAAGAATTAAATAAATATTCCAAGAATATTTATTAACTCAATAATAATTATGGAATATTATTAAATCATAATATTGCTCGTAAGTAATCCTCGAATGAATATATAGAATTATTTACTAAATAAATCCCTCCTTAAATGAATATTCAAAATAATATTCATTAAATAATTAAACTCCAATAATTATTTAAAATAATATTCCATAAATAAGTCAAACCTTAAATGAATATTTGAAATTAATATTCATTTAATAAATAATCTTCTAAATGAATATCCAAATAATATTCATTTAGTAATCAAAACTTTGAAGGAATAATCGAAATAATATTGCTTAAGTAAATAGAACTTCCAATGAATATTTTAAAATAATATTCATTAAGTACATAAAACCTTAAATCAATATTCGAAAGTAATATTCATTTAATAAATAACATTCTAATGAATATCAAAATAATATTCATTAAATAATCAACTCTAAATGAATATTCGAAACTAACATTCAATTAATATCTCTCGACTGAGATAATATTCGAATAACATTCCTCGAAATATTTCCAAGTAATTGATATTTTATGGAAATATAAATAACGTTTAATAATAACATTCCTTAACATAAATAATAATCTGCCGTTGGAATCCCTCCCGGTTTCCACGACTATCTATATCTCAAAATACCGACTCCCGGTCTATATTTAAGAATGAATATTATATGCCCTTCGCTAAGGGTCTTATCTAAACCATCCGGCTTATAACTGATAATTCGTATCTAGTCTATAAGCCAATATCAATTCAGGGAACAGGTATCATAATATAATTTGACAATAGGCATGCATGCTGTGGCATATGTAAAATGGCAATCACATATATATATTATCACAACAACAGGTTCAAAGTTTTGAACACTTGCCTGGTAATCGGGTGTGGGTAGATGTAACACCCTCACTTAACAATATTAAAATTATATTCTTTTATAATTAATTAAACATTTATATAGGAGAAATTTTAGAAAATTCGGCATGATGTATTCGTAAATAGGACTAACCACCTGTGCAAATCAACCAAACCAACCAACTTTAACCAAACCTGGTCACAGGCATAATAATAGCAAAATTTATAAAGAAACATAATCTCTGACTAGCCAAGACCGCTCACAGGTCACAGTATGAAACAACTACTAATTAACTATTACAACCCAAGTTCTGAATAAAATAATATACAACTCCATAAATTAATTAATCTGTCTAACCGATACAGAAATGATAAGAAATAAGGTTATAAGCTGTCTACCCATCCCACCACATCAACTCTCTGACTGCCCCTATGGCTGCCCCGACCTGACTGTCCACTCCTCCTAGACATCTTCGAGCTTAGCTGAAGAAACAGGATTAGCAAGCAAGTGAGCTAAGAATGCTCAGCAAGTGTATATATAGTTATAAGCATAAATGAACTGAAACTGCAGGTCTGTTAGGAATTAGTAATCAACAATATAAAAGCTCAACTGATAGATATGTCTTTTATCTGAATCATAAAATAGAAGTGGATTGGACCATTATGCATTTTATAAATAAAAACAATCATAACGTTAGGCTGCTGATCAGTCACGCACTAACCCCGGATAAACGCACACAGCAATGTCCTTAATGGATCCACGGCACACATTGGCCTTAATAATTTCTGACCACGAATCTGGTCCGACCCTTACTGTCCACATTTTAAAAAAAACTAACAGTCCAATCCTAACTAGACACCAGGTGTGGGAACAATCGACCACCTTGACTGCCAAACACCCTGGACACTTTCGTTCCAGGTCAACATCTCAAATCTCACCAAGTAAAATAAGGTCGGGTAATTTCTGAATTAGATATCGACAAGTTTGATATGGTAAAAGGGGTATTGATTTAAGTCAAGCCACTAAAAGGATCAACGAAAACAATATAATCGATTTGGGGTATAACAATTGAATATTTGAAATTAATGGAAATTATCAGAACAGTTATATCAATGATAAATCAAACGAACATAAGAATCAAGTTATGATAATTATAATTCACTGGAAATATAAGTGAAGTGGTTTACTTGCCTTAACCGGGAAATCACAGAATGCGGAGAGTTCCTACGTCCTCGACTTTAGCTTTCCCTTTATCCTTGGAATCTACACACAATATAACACTATTTTAGAATTCTACTCAATATTCGCTAATCAATATCAAAATTTAACTTAATCTACCCCCGCGAATAATCTCCTAATTTACATTTATTTAATCATACATCAATAATTAATAAGCTTCAAATATAGGTATTTAATTATAGCCAACAAACGTACTCACAAAAGCAACTAAATAAATAATAAGGTAAATAACCCACACCTTGATCAAATTGTGTAATTATATGCACACACATATATATAAATATATATATATACAAAGAAATTATTTAAGATTTTTATAAAATTTTGACGGCATCCCCTTTATACGGGTGACTGCCAGTTGGGATACAACCGACACAACCAACACAATCATCACTTATAAAACAACCACAATCCAATAATCCATCTCGATCATATCACTAACAATTATATAAATTCAGAATTTAAAACAAGAAATTAAAATTATAACGTAGTTATTAAAATTTAAATTTGGCTCAGAAAAATCATCATCGCCAATTACCATCGACTCAATTTATTATTAATATCATTGTCGATGGGGCAAAGTCCCGGAGGTACCCGTTTTCGGGTTTCCAATCACAAAACTCTACACAAAATATTATACGAATAATCCACATATAATTACTCGAGATTAATCATATAAATTCCAGACTGAAATCAAATGAATTCATGTAGAGGAATTAATTCGAACACTGATGGCAACGCTAGAAAATCACAACACAATAACCAAGGTAAAGCACGAAACAATTCAAGGTACTAGCTGCCTTCACTATATGCATTCACTTGTGTGTTACCACCACTCACATACAACACCACTCTGGCAAACCAATCCAAACAATTCCCAACAGCAATATCGATTGCCTCCCCAAAAACCCGATACCTGCCTTCACTTTAACTCACACACGCACGCACTCAACACAGCCACACGACACACGATTTCCTCACAAACACATAGAGTCAGTATATACACGCACACACACACGGAACAAAACGCACACACCCTTAAACATAAACCACACACACACGCGAATTTGAAGGAGAACAGGAGGAGAAGAAAGGGCTTTACCCACTAAAATCCACTGCAGAACCGAGAGAATTAAACGGAGATAACCAGAGGAACGGGAGGAAAGAAATGGAGAGGATAAGGGAGATGTTTAGAGAGTGATTTTTTTGAGAAAAAAAAATGAGGATTCTAGAGCTATCGAGACACACAGCTGCTGAATGAATTAGGAATTAGGGATTGGGATATATTGATTTGGGGGAAAATTCTAAAAAGGCATTTCATGAACATTTTTAAATAGAACTCATAAAAATCAAATTTGTAAAATCACAATTAAATACAAAATGGATGGAATATCAAATTTTAAAATTTTAAAATGAAGAATGAAAAATTACGATCACCATATATTTTTAAAATATTTTTAGGATTAAAAACGAATTAAATATGGATTTTACAAGATTAAATCCATAAAATTGAAAAATAATTCATAAAATCATTTTAAAATTCTCAAAACCAAAAATAATTCACCAAATATTTTTAAAAGTCATATAAACTAATAAAGTCAATAATGAAAAAGATTTCAGGATTTCTGCTAATCCCGAGGATTTTATAAAATTCACAGAAGGTAAATATAACACCATTAAATAGGAATAAATTCCCAAAAATATAATTAAAAAATATCTGGGCTTACACACCACATATAAATCATCAACTAGGCCCACAAATATTATGCCACACATGCTTTACCTCCTCAACAAATTATACGCCACATAATTCACATTTAATATTAAATAAATAATTATTATTACTAAAAATTCTAAGGCGTTATACCCTTCCCCCCTTAAAAGGATTTTGTCCCCAGAATCTCACCTAAGTGAATAAATGAGGATAATTCTCAAGCACGTCGCTTTCAAGCTCCCAAGTTGATTCTTCCACTCTGGGGTTTCTCCACAAAACTTTTACTATAGGTATTGTCTTAGTTCATAGGACTTTCTCTTTACGATCTAATATCTTGATAGGTTGTTCCACATAGGATAAATCTGGCTGAATCTCTATCGGCTCATATTCAATGACATGCTTAGAGTCCAGATGGTATTTCTTAAGCATTGATACATGGAACACGTTATGAATATGCTGCATGTGAGGCGGTAAGGCTAACTCGTAGGCAACTTTTCCAACCTTCTTTAATACCTCAAAAGGCCCGACAAATCTTGGACTTCACTTTCCCTTCTTACCAAATCTTACCAACCCCTTCCACGGAGATAATTTCAACAAAACTTGTTCTCCTTCTTCGAACTCCATATTCTTTCTGGCCAAATCAGCGTACTTCTTCTGTCGGTTCTGAGCTGTCACTAACCGTTTCTGAATAAGTTGAATTACTTCCTTGGTTTGATGCACTAACTCTGGTCCGAGTATCTTTCGCTCGCCAACTTCTTCCCAGTATACTGGGGATCGACACTTCCGCCCATATAATGCTTCATACGGTGGCATACCGATGCTAGCATGAAAACTGTTGTTATATGAAAATTCCACTAATGGCAAATGTTCATCCCAACTTCCTGCGAAATCCAGTGCACAAACTCGGAGCATGTCTTCAATTGTTTGAATCGTTCTTTCACTCTGACCATCAGTCTGAGGATGGTAAGCAATACTCATTTTTAATTCGGTGCCCAAACATTCTTGAAAACTTCTCCAGAATCTCGAATTAAATCTTGGATCTCGATCTGAGACTATTGATACTGGAACTCCATGTCGCACCACAATCTCTTTTATGTATAGGTGAACCAATTTGTCTAATGAAAACCTCTCATTTACCGGAAGGAAGTGTGCAGATTTCGTTAATCGATCAACAATTACCCAGATAGCATCATGATTAGCTCTCGTCCTTGGCAATCCTACCACAAAATCCATTGCAATATGTTCCCATTTCCACTCGGGAATCTCTAATGGTTGTAGCATCCCACTTGGTCTCTGATGTTCATCTTTTACTTTCTGACAGGTTAAACACTTACTTACCCATTCGGCAATATCTCTCTTCATATCCGGCCACCAGAAGTTTCTTTTCAAGTCTCGATACATTTTCGTACTTCCTGGATGAATCGAATATTTCGAACTGTAGGCTTCCTGTAGAATTTCATTCTTCAACTCTATCACATTCGGTATCCAAATGCATGAAGAAAATCTCAATATTCCACTGTCATCTACTTGAGTGCATATTTCCTCACCTGTTAACTTGTTAACATCTCCTTTCATGACTTCCTCCTGGCACCTACGAATCTTCTCTAACAACTCGGGCTGAAACGTCATAGCGTAACCCTTGTCTATACTACTTGTAGGCACGCAGACTTCTATCTCCAATTTCTCAAATTCTCTATATAACTCCTCAGGCAGTGTAAACATGTTAATTTTCTCCTTTCTACTTAGAGCGTCCGCCACCACATTCGCTTTCCCGGGATGATAGTTAATGGTACAATCATAATCCTTGAGTAATTCTAACCATCTTCTCTGTCTCATATTTAGCTCCTTCTGGGTGAAGATATACTTTAAGCTCTTGTGGTCCGTATAAATCTCGCACTTTTCTCCGTACAAATAGTGTCTCCAAATCTTCAAGGCGAAAACAATCGCGGCTAATTCTAAGTCATGAGTAGGATATTTCTGCTCGTGAGGTTTCAATTGTCTCGAAGCGTAAGCAATTACCTTACCGTGCTGCATTAGTACACATCCTAAACCTTTGTGAGATGCATCACTGTAGATCACAAAATTTCCTTTTTCGTCTGGAAGTGTCAATGCAGGTGCAGTCACCAATCTTTTCTTCAATTCCTGGAAACTTTCTTCATACCTCTCATTCCACACAAACTTTTCATTCTTCCTTGTCAACTTTGTTAGTGGGGTGGCTATCTTCGCAAAGTCTTGAACAAATCTTCGATAATATCCCGCTAATCCTAAGAAACTTCGGACTTCCGTAGGTGTTTTAGGTCTCTCCCAATTCATCACAGCTTCAATCTTAGCAGGATCCACTATAATCCCTTCACTATTGATGACATGCCCTAAAAACTGCACCTCTTTCAACCAAAACTCACACTTAGAAAACTTTGCATACAATTTCTCTTTTCTCAACGTTTCTAGAGCTATCCTCAAATGCCCTGCATGTTCTTCTTCGGTCTTTGAGTATATCAAAATATCATCTATAAACACAATCACAAACTTATCCAGATATTTCTTAAAAACTCTATTCATTAGGTCCATGAACGTTGCCGGTGCATTAGTTAGACCAAAGGCCATCACTAAGAACTCGTAATGCCCATACCTAGTCCGAAACGCTGTTTTTGGAAAGTCTTCCGGTCTAATCTTTAATTGAAAATATCCTGACCGCAAATCAATTTTCGAGAAACAAGTTGCTCCTTTTAGTTGATCGAATAAATCGTCAATTCTTGGCAAAGGGTACTTATTCTTAATGGTCAACTTATTTAGTTCCCGATAATCGATACACAATCTCATACTTCCATCCTTCTTCTTTACAAATAATACCGGAGCTCCCCACAGTGAAACACTAGGCCTAATAATACCTTTCTCCAAAAGATCTTGCAACTGAACTGCCAATTCTTTCATCTATACTGGTGCCATACGATATGGAGCATTCGACACGGGTTCGGTCCCTGGGGCTAAATCGATGGTAAATTCTATTTCTCTATCCGGAGGTAACCCGGGAAGTTCATCTGGAAAAACATCGAGAAACTCATTCACCACTGGTATTTCCTCTATCTTAGGTACCTCTTGCTTGGTATCCATAACATAATCCATATAGCCCTCGCATCCCTGCCTCAACAGCCTCTTAGTTTGCATGATCGTTAAAAATCTCCTAGTCTGTCTCTGACCCCTAAAGGTAACTTCTACATTATCGGAGGGCTTAAGTATCACCTTTTTGTTCTTACAGTCAATTTGGGCATTATTCTCTGTTAACCAATCCATTCCTAGGATGACATCAAATTCACCTAACTGGAAAGGTATCAAATTAGCGTAAAAGCAATGCCCTGAGATATCGATCTTACAACGAGGACATACTTGAGTAACTGGAATTCGTTCTGAATTGGCTATTTCTATAATTATAGCCTCATGTAACATGCATATCTCACAATTTAACCTTTGAACAAATTCTTTAGATATAAAGGATTTCGTAGCCCCGGAATCAATTAATACTTTAGCTTGAACAGAATTTACAGGGAGCGTACCTGCTACCACATCAGAATTCTTAATAGCTTCATTCATAGTCATATTGAGGGTCTTCGCCACTGGTCTGACATTTGCTGTTGGGGGTGCCTCAATCGCTTGAAACATTGGGTTAGCCAGAACCGAAGGTTTCACCACAGGTACTTTACAGTCTCTCATTACATGCCCTGGTTTCCCACAATGGTGACATACAATTCCTACCTTGCACTCTCGAGCATAGTGACCTTTCTGATTACACTTGTAGCACGTTACCTCCAATTTTGCACACACTCCTGGATGCCTCTTTCCACAAGTCTTGCACTCTGCCAAGGGTGGCCTAACCAGTTTCTGCTGATTTGATTCTTGAAGTCTATTCCCTTGCCCTCCATTCCCCGATCCCGGTTTCTTAGAATTCCCATTCTTTCCTGACTGAAACCCTGGCTTTTTATTGGGCACACTCTGAGAGCTGCCTTGCACTTATCGTCCTTCCATTGACCCAGCTTTTTTTTTCTTCCCCCCTTTTTCCTTAAAGTACAATTCACTTTCTCCTTCGGCTATCATGGCCTTCTGCACCACAGCTGCATAAGTATCCAGTTCCAAAACTGCTAGCTTACTACGAATCCATGGTTTCAACCCTTGTTGAAACCTCTTTGCCTTCTTCCTCTCCGTGTCTACATAAGCCGGAGCAAACCTGGCTAGTTCAGTAAACTTTGTTTCATACTCTGTCACTGACATACTTCCCTGTTTCAACTCTAAGAACTTCATCTCCATTTGATCTTTCATGTAGTCTGGGAAATACTTTTCTAAAAACAACTCTGTAAACCTTTCCCAAGGAATCACTTCCATAGCTTCCATCATCTTTACCGACTCCCACCAATAAGTGGCTTCATTCTTCAGGAAGTAACTTACATATTCGGTCTGTTTATTTGCTGGGACCCCCACCAGTTCAATAGCCTTTTCCATCTCTTTCAGCCAAGATCTCGCCTCTACTGGGTCCGCTGTTCCTTTAAATTCAGGAGGTTTAACTGCCTGGAAGGACTTAAAGGTGACTACCGGAGGAACAGGTTGTTGTTGCTGCTGTTGTTGTTGTTGTTGTTGTTGTTGTTGTTGTTGCTGTTGTTGCTGTTGTTGCTGTTGTTGCTGAGCCAATAGCTGCTGCTGTAACTACTGATGTTTCTGTGCTAGAGTAGCAGTTTGCTGAACAAGGGTCTGCAATATTTGAGCCAAGGAAGGGTCTATTTGACCTACAGGAGGTGGGTTGGCTTGTTCACCCTGATTGGAGGTTCGAGTATTTTGTTTCTTCTTTCTTGGCGGCATATTTCTGAAATCAACGGACAATCATTAGGTTCAAATTCAAGAGTCAATATATCAAAAGAATCTAATTTAAGCCAACAGTGAATATACTATTGAAATATAATTCAAGGTTCCCAATCATTACTCGGGTCAGCAATTGGTTTACAAGGTGTAACAAAGTACAAGAATCAAAGCTATGCAAGGTATTCATGAATATCTGATAGTTGCATTAACAGAACAATAAAAATAATGCTGAAATTAAATATGATACTGAAGGTAAAGGCAGTACTAGAAAAAGAAGCAGTGCTGAAAATAAATTCAATGCTGAAAGGTAAATATGATGCTTAATATAAATAACAATGCGAAAGGAATTTAACACAGTTTTGTAAAAAGAGATCATCATATATATTTGGTACAAGCGTAAGAACAACGCTTCGATAAAGGTACAACATAACACTAAAAGAGGAAACTGCTAGCATCTAGTCACAGTGCAACAGATATCTACAACAAAACTGGTTGCACTGCAAATCCTGCTGCTACCATACTATGCATCTATGTACCATGCGTCAGGATGGAATCACTACGCTATGACATATAAAATCCCATCCACAGCTCCACTAACCAGCTGATCCTCGTCTACTAATCTGGTCCGAGAATGTCATCTAGCTCACTCACCACAGCTGCCAATGTCACATGGAGTGCCATGGCTGAAAACTCATCATCGGACGCATGCTGAGTCCGCGTCTGGATAATAGTCCTCATCACCCATAGCCGCATCCGGATCCGTCCCAACTCCTCCTCTGCTCGGGCTCACTCCCTAGCCATCTGTGCCTGTGTCTCCTGTAGAGCTCTAACCTTAGCTAGCTGTCCAAACAGAAAATCTCGCTATGCACCCACTCTCTGGTACTCATGGTATGGAACAGGGGGCTGAGTAAACTGATATAGTGGCCCGTTCACCGAGCTCTGCGAAACAGCGCGTGAAGACACGGATCTCAATGGCGCTGGCTGTGGTATAGGGTCCGCCTCAACTGGATCCTCTGGCGGGTCAGAATCAGAACTAGAAACAGGTGCCTGTAATACATAATTACCTAATAGTTAGACGTTCTATCTCTCGCAAACTGATCCTAACCTTTCCTATTACTCTACCCCGACTTCCCACCTAATTGTTTCAGTGACTGTGACCTGTAGCTCTGATACCAACTTGTAACACCCTCACTTAACAATATTAAAATTATATTCTTTTATAATTAATTAAACATTCATATAGGAGAAATTTTAGAAAATTCGGCATGATGTATTCGTAAATAGGACTAACCACCTGTGCAAATCAACCAAACCAACCAACTTTAACCAAACCGGCTCACAGGCATAATAATAGCAAAATTTATAAAGAAACATAATCTCTGACTAGCTAAGACCGCTCACAGGTCACAGTATGAAACAACTACTAATTAACTATTACAACCCAAGTTCTGAATAAAATAATATACAACTCCATAAATTAATTAATCTGTCTAACCGATACAGAAATGATAAGAAATAAGGTTATAAGTGTTGGATATATTCACTAATAAATCGATACAGAGGCAGTTATATATCGTTTTTAACATGTCAAGGCCAAGTTCAGAAATGACGAAACAAAGCACGAAGGTAAAACACATGCAAATTAGTAACTGTAGAAACGATAGAAGAAAAGAAGACATACCCGAACCCATTGTTATAGCAGTATATGAAAACAAGAATGTAAAGCAGCTGAGTCGTCAGAACTTCGATCAAGATCTGACTGCTCTTGAAGAGATAATCGCCCCCACTTACACTGTGTCAGGATGCTGGCGATCTTCTTCCAGGATAAAACAGCTCCGAGTTTAGATGATCACAGCAACCACAAAAACTCTACTTCGACTGGCACCTCAGTCGCCGGAATAACACTAACACTACTACTGCAGAATACAGAGGGAAAAAGGAGAATGTAGAGTGAAGGGAGAATGTATGGTGTAAATAAACCAGCAACTTAGCTCTCTATTTATAGGAGAGGCTAAGTGTAACTGGTGCCACCAGCTTTAATGTAAGAAACGTAACTGCCCAATTAATAAAACGAAACGGCTGTAACGTCCGAATTAATTTAATAAAACGGCTGATATAACATTAATTCGACAGTTACGTTATACATATAATCCACACATATCAGTATCAGTTTTAATATATTAACAGAATATATTATCACGTCCAGGTTCATTCTATATATATATATATATATATATATATATATATATATATTTCGAATACATCAGTTACAACAAATCTGGTCCAGCCCAGCTCAACTGATAAGACAACCCAGCCCAATTGATAAATATATTTTAATTAAAATATTAAATCAATCACGAATAAAATCCCTCGCCCAGGTCGCCTCGCGTACGCGAGACGCCGAGACATTCGCCCAAATCGCCCTTCGACCCGACCTGAGTCGAGTCGAGTCGAGACGTGACGTGGCGTGACGTGGCGGGGCGGGCGGCGGCGGCGCGCGCGCGTGTGTGTGTGTGTGCGCGTGGAGCACACAGTAACACCATGCACCATCATACACCTTAGTAGTTGTACACTACCCATGTGTGTGGTTCAATATAAAGCCAACATCCCCCTTTATTCATTTCAATGTGGGACAAAACACACTCTTATTTTCAAGCTCTTTCAAGCTACCAACTTCAACTTCATTTCTCTATGGATTTCACTAAGAAAATTACTTAGACCCATATATGAAAATTTAAGTCCTCATAGCAAGGAATAATTTCCAAACGTTAAAAACCGGAATTAACTTCAAGAACATAAAATAATTATGCTCCAAAAACCCCATTTTCTAACAATCCCCCACAAATCAATATAGAAATGCTTCAAGGTTTTTTTTATCATGACTTGTTTTTCAGAGTCGGTACCCTTCCGGGTTTGAACCCTCCTGAGTCCCCTACTTCGATGACTACCGGATTCAGATGGAATGTTTCACCTTGAATCTTAATCCGTTTGATGTAATCATGTTCCATAGACGACGACAAATCAAAGGCTATGGTGCCAATCTACGGCTTTGAGACGTTAATGGTCATGTCTCGATCCTGTTCGTCGAATGCTTCAAGGAATAACCCTTTCCTCTAATTGCGACCACACAATTACATTCGCTTAGCTGGGCATCTCCAGAGATGTACTGCTACCATCTCGTCAAAATGACTTGACCCCATTCAGAGATTTAACACTCTTGCTATCCAGCAGTGTCAGTACCTTCTAGGTTTACAGGGAATAGACTCAGATACTGAAGTATCATCTATGTAGCAAAAGTACTACCAATTCACCCTTACAGCTTTGTTATTACCACATTGAATACACTTCGAGGGATCTCCTCTCATGTGTATTGGGTTCCCATTGTTGATGAACTATTATGGGTTGACAGTCCCATCCCCAACCTTGACTTAAGGACCACTGCAGGTTCCAGTCCCTTAGTCAGAGGATCAGCTATATTATTCTGAGTTCCTATGAACTCTATAGCTATAATCCTATCAGACACCAAACCCCTTATAGACTTCAGTCTAACTTGGATGTGTCTCTTTGTTTTAGCATTATGTTTTTTGCTGCTAATCTTGTCGATAGTTGTTCTACTATCACAATGAATAGCAATAGCAGGAAGCGGTCTGCTTACTACAGGTATTGCGGACATTAGTCCGTGTAACCATTCAGCCTCCGACCCTGTTGCATCAAGTGCACACAACTCAGCCTCAAATGTAGACCGAGTCACAATAGTCTGTCTAGTCGACCTCCAGGATATCGCTCCACCACCCAGGGTGAACACGTATCCAGTCACTCCATTGGAACCAGACTTCTTAGCTATCCAACTTGCATCACTGTACCCTTCAAGTACACCAGGAAATCTCCTATAGTGTAGACTTAGGTACATTGTGCCTTTTAGATATCTAAGTACTCTATCAAGAGCATCCCAATGAGTTCTGTTTGGACAGCTTGAATATCTAGCCAACTTAGACACAGAATAGGAAATGTCTGGTCTAGTACAGTTAGCAAGATACTGCAAGCTCCCAATAATCTGAGAATACCTTAACTGAGACACTGGCACTCCAGAAGTATTCTTGACAAGGGCAACTTTAGGATCATAGGGTGTACTAGCGATTCTACACTGTGAATAACCATATTTCTCAAGTATAGATTTCTCTATATAATGAGATTGAGTCAAGGTTATTCCCTCACTGAATCAGTTTGATTCCAAGAATCACACTAGCCTCACCCATATCCTTCATTTCAAAGTGCCTTTTCAAGAAAGCTTTTGTCTCGTTAATAATCTCAATATTGGTTCCAAACAGTAAGATGTCATCCACATACAGGCACATGATCACACACTCACTACCTTTAACTTTGGTGTAGACACATTTATCACTTTCATTAATATCATAACTGAATGGCAACACAGTTTCATCAAACTTCTTATGCCAATCCCTGGGAGCTTGTTTCAAGCCATAGATGGACTTGATCAACTTACATACTTTCCTTTCATTGCCAGATGCAACAAATCCCTCAGGCTGATCCATATAAATCTCTTCTTCAAGATCACCATGAAGAAAAGCTGTCTTTACATCCATCTGATGTATTATAAGACGATTTACAGAAGCCAATGCTACAAGCATTCGGATTGTTGTCATTCTTGCAACAGGAGAGTATGTGTCAAAGTAATCAATTCCTTCTCTTTGCCTAAAACCCTTAGCTACCAATCTAGCTTTGTACTTATCTATTGATCCGTCAGGGTTCAACTTCCTTTTAAAAATCCATCTACACCCGATAGTAGAACACCCAGGAGGGAGATCAACTAACTCCCATGTTCCGTTAGAAACAATAGAGTCAATTTCACTCTTTACAGCGCCCTTCCAGTGCCTAGACTCTGAAGAATCCATAGCTTGTCGGAAAGTTAAAGGTTCGTCCTCGACATTGTAAGTGATAAAATCACTTCCAAAATCCTTGACTACCTTTGCACGCTTACTCCTTCGTGGTTCCTCTAACTCATTAGGAGTAGAGCTACTACTAGGTTCCGCCCCCACATTAGTCATCTTTTCCACATGATCAGGAATAGAACTTGATGTGTGAGTAAGATCTTCATTAGAAGTATCTTGAGGCATACCAGTCTTCATAGGGTAAACATCCTCAAAGAATGTAGCATCACAAAACTCAACTATCGTGTTTGCCACTATACCATCTATGTCAGATTTTAATACTAAAAATCTCATAGCTGTAGTGGTCTCAAGATAGCCTAGAAAGATACAGTCAACAGTCTTTGGACCTAGTTTCTTTCTCTTGTGTTCAGGGACAAGTACCTTAGCAAGGCACCCCCACACACGAAGATACTTAAGACTAGTCTTCTTGCCCTTCCATAACTCATAGGGTGTCTTATCCATGTGTTTCAAAGGGACTCTATTCAGAATATGGCAAGCCGTATTCAAAGCCTCTCCCCACATGTATTTAGGCAACCCAGAATTAATAAGCATACTATTAATCATATCTTTAAAGGTTCTATTCTTTCGCTCAGCAATCCCATTAGACTCAGGTGTGTATGGTGGGGTAACTTCATGAACTATACCATTGCTTGCACAAAATTCATTAAAAGCGTTACTCGTATACTCACCACCTCTATCAGATCTCAACCGTTTAAGTACCTTGCGACTTTGTTTTTCTACTTCAGTTTTATATATAATGAATTTACTAAGTGCTTCATCCTTATGTCTAAGTAAATAAACATAACAGTACCTGCTACAATCATCTATAAAGGTAATGAAGTATCTAAACTGGTCCTTGGTTAACACACCACCAAATTCACAAATATCAGTGTGTACTAAATCTAACAAGTCTGAATCCCTAACAATGTGATGAAAAGGTTTCCTTATTTGTTTAGCAGACACACATACTTGACATTTAGAATTCTTTTCTATGGTATGTTTTGGAATCAACTCTAAGTTCATCATATTCTTAAGAGCACCAAAATTTAAGTGACCAAGTCTAGCATGCCATAAATTTGCGGATTCAACACAGTTAACAACAGAAATATTATTAACTAAAGATCCCAAAACGGGTTCAGCATTTATTACCACTAGTACAGAATAGGCTTTAGGCGTCGGTCAAAACAGGCTTTAGGCGTCGGTTATTTGGCGTAGTATATGAAGGCGACGCTATAGGTATGGGTCTATAGCGTCGGTTGAAATGACGACGCTAGAACATATATGTGTCGGTAATAGAACCGACGCGAAAGACTGATAACCGACGCATAAAGACGGCCAAAAACGTCGGTTGACAGGAATGCCGTCGCATAAAATATATTCTATTGCGTCGGTTGTTCTTAGAACCGACACATATGTCCCTTGCATATGCGTCGGTGTTTTTGAATGCCGACGCCTAATATTTGGACTTTTAGCGTCGGTTCTATCAAATGCCGACGCCTATATTCTTTTCCTATTACGTCGATTCTATAAAAATGCCGACGCTTATGTACTATACTTTTTGCGTCGGTTCTGTCAAATGCTGACGCCTATGGACTTTACCTATAGCGTCTGTTCTGTAAAAATGCCGACGCCTATGTACTATACTTTAAGCGTCGGCTATGTCTAATGACCGACGCCAAAGTGCTATACTTTTTGCGTCAGTTCTGTTAAATGACCGACGCCTAAAGTATTAATTTTTTTTGGTCCTATATCAGTGACCCACATTACAAATAATCTGAAAATCATTAAAATAACTAAATTCAGAACACAATCTAATTGAAAATTTGATTAAAATAAATTTAGAATATTTAATGTTCATAATTAATTTACAATTGGAATAAAAGTACAATTCTTTCTAGTAATTTCTCTTACAAAAATAAATCATTATATCAAAATCATCTAATACTAATTACAAACAAGGTAAGCCAATACATTTCCCTTGATCACCAACTTCAAGCAGCTAACATATGATTTGAAAATTGATTATCAATTCTTCCCATCCTCCTTGAATATTCTCCTTGACATTACAACAGATTCAGTCTCCATGTCTGGAATCAGCCTGTGATGAGTTTTAAGGCCAAAAGAAAATGAAAACATTCAGAAAAGTATAAACTTTGGCTCTTAATATGAATGTGAAGAAAAGTATAAACTGTCCATGATCAACAGGAATAATAGGAGCTTATGTTAAACTGAATGTGAAGGAATAAAGGAGCTTGCTTGCAACACAGAATTCATAAAACAAGTATTCCCCAAATTATTCCTACTAAGATTAACTAAGTGAATACTAAATTTCTGTCATGTCTCTTACAACAGAGTCCTTAGGAGTACTACTATAGTTGCGCGTACATATAGTACCTTCACTAATTACTAGAATTAAGAAAATTTCATACCTGATTATAGACATTCTAGAATAAAATATTTTGCCCAAAGCTCTCGAATCTCATTGATTTCCTTTTTGGCATAGCTTTTCGAACCGAGACCCTTCCAAATATAAAAGATAACATACTTAAAAAAAATTATGAGTTCGATAAGGGTAAAAAAAATAAAAATTCTCTTACCACTTTCCAATTATTGTTAGGATTTTTTTGACAAAGCATGACAATGTCATGCATGTACTTCATAACAAAATAACCACACTCGGTACCTCCTTCTTGCTGAGGACACTACACATAAACCAAAAAGATTTATTTAATACAAGTAAACAAATGAGCAAAATAATTTAATGTAAAAACCAAGTTATACTTGAACCTCAACATGATGCCAAAGAAATTCTTTTTTATTATTCCTCGCTCCACCTTTAGTCGCATACAATTTAAATGCCCTGTAAAATAAGTATATGTAATCACAACTCTTACTAAATTAGAAAATATATATTACACTAAGTGAAAGATGAATTCATATTTAACTTACGTTCGTGCAGGTGTTATCAAGCGTATTTTTCTTTCTTTTCTCAATGGATCAAAGACGTAGATTGTACTTTCACAGAGACAAAAAAGGAGCAACATCCAATGGTTGCTACAATAATATAGACATGTATGATGTATATGTTGGATTATAATAATAATACAATTACTAACAGAATTTTTTTTGTTCTTACTCTTGGTGGTAAGGTGCTAGAATAAAACGCTTATCTTTATTGGCAACCAAAATTTCAGTCAAGTAATCCGTTGCTTCATTTTGACGTTGATAGTCACGGGCATGTGGTATTGTCAATCTAGATGGTGACATGAATGCGAACATATTATCCTTGCACAACGTGGTAACATACCTACAAAATTACTTATTATAATAAACATGTGTACTAGATACCAAAGTAAATTAAGGAAAAAGCACTTGGTCTTACTTTGAAAAAACTTCCAAAATGGAAGTGTTTAAGCAACTCATTTTCAAAAACTCATGGACATCTTCAGCCCCGATGTGTATCGGATCTTTTCCATCGTCTTGTAACTTAAAGACATCATCTTTTTTAGTAGATGGCCTCTTATTAAGCAAGAAACGTAAAGATCGGCAATTCTCACTAGAATTTATGTCATCATTAAGTAATGCAGGGGTTTTCTTTGTAGCAGTGACCGAACCTTTGCTTTCAACCTTTTTTGACATCTGAATTGTTCTTTTGGGGCTCGTCGCATTGCTTTTTTGCTTCTCCAATGATATAGGATCCTAATCAAATACAATTGTACAATGATCATGTTCTAATTAAATGAGAAACAAATAATTGACAAATAAACCTCACATGATATACCTGCCCTAACGTTACAAGGTCCTTCGGCCATTGAACAAAGCTACCTGCAGCATTTCCTACTGTTTCATGTTCTTCACATGGAACGGGAAGTGGAGTAAGTTGATAATCAGCTACAACATCATCAACTGATACTTTGACATTGTGAGGCGCAATTGGGTTATTATGAAGCATATTACTACCCTGACTATTTGATGGGAAAACAGTCCCTCTTGCCACAACAACTCTTCCTTTTTCTGAATGTATGACCCAAAGACTACAAAGTGCAGGACTCTGCATAATAGAGTTGCACAGATCAGATTTTTTTTTAAGCAAAACAAATACTTTGTAACAGATCAGATTTTCTGCACATGGAAGTTGTTGTTTCTTCTCATTTAACTATCTTTCTAAACAGATCTGTTTAGAAATCATTTAACTATCTTTAACAGATCAGATTTTCTGCACATGGAATTGCTTTCAGAATCACCTTTTTTAGAACTAAGATCATCTGTTTAAAATGTTGTGGAGTAATATGGAGGACTATGCTGTCTAAGCAGTATGTGACTACAACAATAAACAACTTACAATATCCTGCATCTTTTAGGTACAACATTTTATACTTATCCTCACCTTATAAATTTTAGTCATTTATATACAGAAATTCACGGTAGAAAGACATGTTCAGAAACCAGTTAATATAAAACCAGAAAGACATGTTCAGAAAGACATACTCATGTTCAGAAAGACATGTAATAATGTTCAGGTGTGCAGAACCCAGTACAAGTACAGAGAGTTGAGATATAAACCAGCTGACGACCAGGAATAAAAGTACCTTTAGAACTGAGAAATGATCTTCCCGATCCACCGACTGGCAACTACTTCGAATAACTTCATTTTTCGAAGAACCAATATCATCTGGGAGTGAGACACCCATCTGCCTTAATTGACTGAAGATACCTTCGAGTTTTACATTCATCATATCATTCATCTTTTCCTCAAACTCCTTCTGAACTTTCTTTGTAATATCTTGTGTAATTTTAGCCAACTCATCCACGGAGACAACTCCACTGTGTTTGTTTATCCCTGATCCAAAGACATCCTTAATTTTTACGGATCCACCAACCCCTCTAACACGTCCTCCATGCTCCTTTGTCCCAAGTGCACGAGACAATATGTCATCATGGCCTTGTGGAGTCCATGAGCCATCAGAAACTTGGCTCTGCAACTCTCCCTGTTGAAAATGTTCATTAGAAAGTGGACATAATAATAGCCTATAGAATTACATGTAAATTAAATTCGGAATAATTAAGTAATTTACCATTTTATGAAACACCTCCTTTGTTTTCTCATTTGGGAAATAGTAACCTCCATCCTTCAATGGTTTTGTACGTGCTCTAATCCAATCATAACTACGTCCAGTACGCTGACTCGATAAAATTGATGGATCAATGGATTCAGAATCATTCAAAGAATTGATGGGGTCTTCAACACACCACTCACCCCTTCGTCCCGCATATCCACCAGGCCCAAGATAATGTACATGTTCGTTATGTTTCTGACTTTCTTTTGCTTTTTCACTTATTTCCTGTTAATAAAGAAAAAATAACTTTTGAGTATAAGTTACTTGCATGATGAGATGGAATTGCCTCTTTCAAATTCTGTTGAAGAAACTTCTACAGAAACTCCGCTATTCTGCACAGTGCTCTTGTTATCTTGAGATTGTGTATAGAAAGTATACCCATTAACATCATATCCTTGGTAAGATGTCACTGTAATGTCGGGGCCATATGCTAACCATTTAAGCGTATTAGAAACGGTGGAATGACTTTCTGAATATTGAGACATTACTCGATCTTTAAACCATTTAACAAACGATCGATTGTGTTCATTTGTAACCCACTTGCCACTCTTAGAAGGATGCATTCGTCGAATCTCATCAATGTGTTGTTTTAGGTATGCATTAACATCGGTCATGTGTTGCAGTACAAAAAGATGTGCTCTATCGAGCACATCAACACTAAGAGTGATCATTTTATGTCCCAATGTACCTTGACCTTCAAGTCTTCCTTCATGACGAGATCTTGGAATTCCAACAGGATTGGTGGATGCTAAATATTCTGTGCAAAATTCAATAGTTTCTTCAACCGCATACCCTTCAACTATGCTAGCTTCAGGCATACGTCGATTTCTGACATATGCCTTTAAGATACACAAGAATCTCTCAAAAGGATACATTTGCCGCACATATAAAGGACCGCAAATTTTAATCTCTCTCACAAGATGAATCACTAAATGAAACATAATGTCAAATAATGACTGTAGAAAATACATTTCAAATTCACAAAGTGTAACAATAATATCAGCTTGTAATTTATCCAATGTCATGGGATCAATGACCTTACTGCATATAGCATTAAAGAAGAAACACAATTTCGTGATAACCAATCTCACATCCTTTGGCAATATGCCTCGAATTGCAACCGGTAGTAGATGTTGCATTAAAACATGACAATCATGTGACTTCATCCCTACCAGCTTCAAATCTTTCATTGAGACAAGGTTTTTCGGGTTTGAGGAATATCCTGATGGAACTTTTACACTAGCTAAACACTCACAAAAGCTGATTTTCTCTTTTCTAGATAGGGTATAACAAGCCGGAGGTAGATATGCACGTTTACCGGATTGTTGTGGTGCTAATTCTTCTCGTAAACCCATCTCTTGCATGTCTAATCTGGCATTCATCCCATCCTTTGTCTTACCAGGTATGTTTAACAATGTCCCAACAATGCTTTCACAAACATTTTTTTCAATGTGCATAAAATCAAGGCAGTGTCTAACTTGCAAGTGTTCCCAATATGGAAGATCCCAAAATATAGATTTCTTCTTCCAAATACTTTTTAGAGTTGTATTTTTTTTCCTCTTTCCAAGTACGACATCAATATCTTTGACTCGTTCAAAAACCTCCTTCCCGGTTAAAGGCAAACGAGCCACTCGAGTCTCGATCGTCCCATCGAAAGACTTTTTCTTCTTACGATAAGGATGAGTAATGGGAAGAAACGTACGATGACCCATATATACATTTTTTTTGCAATTTTTTAAACGAAGGTCAATCGTAGCATCTTCACAAATCGGACATGCTTTTGCTCCTTTGACACTATAGCCTGAAAGATTTCCATAGCCAGGAAAATCACTTACGGTGCAAAAGATCATGGCACGTAAAGTGAAATCTGTTTGGCTGTATGCATCATACATTCTCTCGCCTTGATGCCACAATAACTTTAGATCTTCGATAAGTGGCTGAAGATAAACATCTATGTCGTTTCCGGGTTCTTTAGGGCCGGGGATGAGTAATGTCAACATGATATACTTGCGCTTCATGCACAACCAGGGAGGCAAGTTATAAATTGTTAGAAGAACCGGCCAAGTGCTATGTTGAGAGCTTAGAGTGCGGTATGGGTTCATGCCATCTGCACAAAGTCCAAGTCGTAGATTTCTGACTTCTCCACCAAATTCCGGGAACTTTCCATCAATGGTTCTCCACTGTGGAGAGTCAGCAGGATGTCTGAGCATGCCATCTGATTTTCTCCCTCCCACATGCCACCTCATAAGCTTTGCATCATTGACATTTGCGAATAGGCGTTTGAATCGTTCCACTATAGGCAAATACCGTAACACCTTGACAGGAGGCCTTTTCTGGTTATTAGTTGAAGAATTATTATCCTCCTTCTTGTACCTAGAGGCTCCACACTTTGGACATGTGTGTATATGTTCATACTGATTGCGAAACAACACACAATCATTTGGACATGCATGTATCTTCTTTACATTCATACCCATGGGACAGAGTATCTTCTTTGCCTCATAGGTGGAAGTGGGAAGCTCATTATTCGGAGGAAGCATGTCTGCTAGAAGTTTTAGCATTTCCGTGAAACTCTTGTCACTCCACCCGTTCTGTACTTTGAGTTTACACAACTTCAAGGTTGTTGATAATCTAGTAAACTGATCGTTGCATCCTGGATAGAGAAGTTTCTTGGAATCATCAACCAAGTTCTCAAGAATTTTTGGTTGGTGCATTAGAAGATCTTCAACATCTTGGATCATCTCATCGACCCTATCATTTTCTACATCATCTTCTTCATTGGTAGGCATACTATCTTCATTACTTCCAAAATCCCCATCAGAGTTCCTTGTTTTTTCAGAATGTATTCCTTCGCCATGCCAAATCCACTTAGTATAATTATCCATGAAACCACGACGAAATAGATGATCACGTATTGTCATAGCACTAGGATACTTTTTTAGATTATAACAATCACGGCATGGACATGTGATCATGTCTTCCTTTCCCAGTTCCCTTCTTTTCTTCTTTATAAATTCCTCCGCAAAATCAATGAACTTTTCAACTCCATCAACATATTCCTTTGCTATACGTGGTATTTTGTACATCCATGTATGACGATCCATGTTATAATTCTACAAAATATATGGATAACAAGGCAGCATGTTAAATAGTAATTAATCCATTTAATTCCTATGGCATTTCCGTGAAAAAATTTGTAAATAGTTAATCAATATGAGTACTTTAATACAGTGAATTTTTTTTATTTAATATACGAAATTAAAAGTATTAACGATCAAAAATGTACTTTAACAAATCTGTTCGATCAAAACAGAAATGATATTAAATTATGTCAATAAATCATTACCTTTATCTTCTCTACGATTTAAAGATATAAAATTAAATTTTTCATTGTTATAAGTTTAATTATGTCATAGTCTCTCCAGCACCTAGTTTCTTAAGTCACCTTTTTCGTTTTTCCAGTAACTACTATGACCATGGAAAAATAGTGAAGACTTAAGTGCTTGGCCTGGTAAGTCCAGTTGATTGGCTTTGCCCTCTCACCCAAATCGTACTCTCTTGCCATAGAACAGTACCCTAAACTAGCTGCCAAACTCTGGATAGCTTTCTAGTATGAAATAACAATACTTCTGTTCCTGAAAACAGAGTCATACTCATACAACTCAAACTATAAATTTATTGATTTTTTTTGAAGTAATCTTACTATTAAATACAGTTTCTTTTTGTGTTTGTCAAACTGCTCATCAAGTGAATCTGAGGACCTTTCATACAAAGATTCATGATTTTCACTCCCAACTAGCATCACATTTGATCAACTATGGATCAAAAGGTCACAGTAGAGTAAGGTCAAGTACACGCACAGTTATACACTCAATGTTGCATATCATAGTTCTTAAGAATCGATGCCAAAGAAAGCACTAATCAAGTGTGTGAACACCACTTAGGCATGGCAGCTTGCATAGGATAACACTAACATGCATTTGGATTTAATAGTGGTTCTGTTTATATGGTATAGCCATAAAGGTAATTACTTAAATATTTCTGAAGTGCTGCTATATTACAGCCGGGGGCAGAAAGTTATAATGGTTTAGTGTTGATGCTTGTGCAATTGTAGAGATTCTCCATCGTCCACTAAATAACTTTCGTATAATATCCCACATGGCCATGGCTTTCTGGGTCACTTATATTACCCGATACACAAGCACAAGCTCAGTCTTTAGTATTCGTGGTTTGTAAAAGCTAACAGTCACCGAGAACTGCCTACCACCCAAAACTGAAACAGTTGTTTCAGTTTAGCTCTGCAAGCTAAATTTTTGCAAACTACAGTTTTACCTGAATCATCATCAATGGCAATGATTAAAAACTTGTTTTCTGCAACTGGTCTACTGTTTGGATGATGAGTTTTCCTCTGACGTGTAGAACTTCTCTGACCAGTTGTTTCTAAAGGTTTCAGTGTGATTCATGGATCCATGATTATGTGATTTCTTTTCAGATTATGTAATTGATTTTCAGAGACAACTCGCAGGAGGTTCTCTATAATCTTCAATGTGACATAAGTGTAGTGGTCTCTTTAAATATTAGGACTTCTAGGTAACTACGTTTATGATTGTATACAAGTTCGACAAAGGTTACTATAAATTTGTAAATATTCATCTTGCAGGGGAAACCTGAAGCTACTATGGAGCAGTTGCTCCAGTGTATTAGGCTTAGAGAATGTCAAAGGATTGGGAGCTCATAGTTGGTAACTTCTATTTGTCATTTATGGGCTAGAGGAGAAGAGTTTTCTAGATGTCGGCTTCATTCCAGCAATCTGGTATGGCAGTTCAGCCTCTGATAGCTATTGTTGAAACCAAGCGCGGAGTGTTCCTCTTGTGTTGGGCAGGATCTTGTGTTGCATGTTCTAAGACTTATCTAGTGCAACCTTTAATTTTGTGAGGGTGATTGTCAGTCCAGGAGTAGGACCTGTAGGGTGACGTTTCTAGAGTTATTTAAGGCAGGCTAGGCAGCCCTTGGAATTGTTAGAATAAAATAGAGCAGTCATTAGACATGTCAATTGGTTTATTGTTATACATCTAAATTACTAGGTATATCTACGTTGGTAAATTAATCTGTAATTCAATTCAACTTACACTAAAAAAAAATATTAATTGCACTGGGTTAAACAACGTTGCAATCGATCAAGATTAATGTGGATGCATCATTATTTGATGAAACTGGGACGTTCAGTTTTGGGTGTGTCTTTACGACTATGATGTGTACAATGATTTGGGAAATCCTGATAGAGGTATTGAGTTTGTTAGGCCAACACTTGGAGGTAGCAAACGCCCATACCCTAGAAGATGTCGCACAGGGATTTGTGACAACAAAAGTTGATCCCTAAACAAACATATATACAAACAAACATATATGTATATACATACATATACCAAAAAAACAAATTGACAATCAAGCAATTTCATACCAGACAATACAGACAATCCAACAATTGAACCCAGCAATTGAATATGTATATGTGTTAAATTGAATATGTATATGCTAGGTTTCTTTATGTTAATACAGAAACCGTACATACCAGACAATTGAACCCAGCGTAACACTCAACAATCCAGAGCGAAGAATCCCGGAAATTGAAGCCAGCAGCGAAAGAAAACGAAGGGTCGCTCCTCGCGCGATAATCCTCCCTTGGGCAATTGAAGCAATTGGAAAGAGCGAAGAATCCCTTGGGAAATTGAAGAAGGCCGGGTATCTGTTCTATTGTGGTCTGACTCTCTGTGTATAGAAAAATTAAGGCTTAAAATTTTAAGGCTTAAAATTTTTTTTCATACTTATTTTTATATTATAAAAAATTAATATATAAATTGATGTAATATAATATTTTAAGATTTTAAAATAAATAAAGTATAATGCAAATAATGAAGTGTGATGCGAATAGTACTGTTTTGATCATAAATAATGATTCAAAATATTAAGTACGAATATTCTTAACTAAAAAAAAAAAGTAGGAATTAATCAATTTAAATTTTTATTGTGTAATGAAAATATTAAAATATTTTTATAAATTTTATTTTATTCTTATAAATCTTATTTCAATAATATAATTTACCTTATATAAATATTCATTCTTAATTTCAGAATTGAAATCCTCCCAGCCAACCTCATTTGTTGTATATACGGTTCAACCGTTTAAAAGAATAGTGACCGTTAGATATTTAGTAAATATATTTAGTAAATAGATGATAATCGTTAAATCTACTAATAAGAAATATTTTTATATTTAATCCTCTTCTAAAGATCCAAGATTCGAATTTCTTATAATTTTACATTAAAATTTATATTATTAATTTTAAACAATAAATATCATTACTAAATCTATACTATTATATTAAAGCCGAAACATTAAAAGTTTTGGTTTTCGGTTTGGTTATAACCCATCAAACTATCAAAGGAAACCCATCAAAGGAAACTCATGCTTCGCACGGGTTATAAGCTAGATCACTAATATACACCCAAAAATATCTCACCATATATAGAAATCATTATTTTTATTAATAAATAACAATATTTTTATTAATAGTTACTAGATGTATTATATGATTAAATTAATTTAATAAAAATTCAAAGTTCAAACCCGTCAACGCCATTTTTAATTTAGAATTTTACAAAATAAATTTTAAACCATGCATTTCATTATATAAATTTATATAAATTAAAATTAAAAAATTATTAAAAATAAGGATTATATAAAAACATAATTATAATGTTAAATAAATTTTATAACCTATCAAAAGAAATAAGCTAGTAACTATTATCATTACAGGAAAATAGGATATCTTCTACGTACGGTCTAACTTTAGTACAGTATTTAGGCAAAAAAAAAAATTATCTGTAGCGTCGGTTCAGCAAACCGACACTAGAAATCCTAATCTAAAGCGTCGGTTCAACAGCAACCGACACTAGAAATCCTAATCTAAAGCGTCGGTTCAACAACAACCGACACAATAAATCATAATCTATAGCGTCGGTTCAGATAACCGACACTAAAAGTGACTTTAGGCGTCGGCATTTTTGTAACCGACGCAAAAGATCCTGCTCAAATGACTTTAGGCGTCGGTTATTTTTGTAACCGACGCAACAGATTCTGTTCAAATGACTTTAGGCGTCGGTTTTTTTCATAACCGACGCATATAACATATATAAGCGACGGTTCCCTAAAAAACCGACGCTTAAAGTGCGTTGCATAAAAGCCTTTCTGTACTAGTGTACAAATAAACCATTCGACAAGTAACCCTTGCCAAAGAAAGTACCAGTGTGAATAAGAACTACTTTATTACATTTAAACGAAATTTCAAAACCATTAGAAACTAAACAGCTTCCACTTATTATATTTCTACGCATGTCGGGAACATGATGCACTCGAGTTAGAGATAGAACACGCCCCGAAGGGAACTTCAGGTCCACGTTTCCTACTCCATGCACTTGAGCAGCACTCGCATTCCCCATCGTCACTGTCAAGCTATGACTCTGTTGATAAGATACAAACAGACTAATGTCAGCACAAACATGCACATTAGCACCAGTATCGATCAACCATTCATTTGACAGATATGTAGAAAATATTACAGGGTTGTAGGATACATACCGGTCCATGTTGGTTTCAGAAGCCTTGACCTCACCAACAACCCTGTTCACTACAGGCCCACTTGTGGTTCCAAGCACAGCATTCGCTTGTGCTACCACCTCGGTTTTCTTTGCTTTCTTTGTAGGGCAGTCCTTACTCCAGTGCCCAACCTGCCCACAAGACCAACATGGTTTGTTCGCCTTGGGTTTCTTGACCTTGTCCTTGTCGTTCTTAGGTTTATTACTATTAGGTTTCTTAGCAAAGTTCTTACGTTTCTGACCTACAGTTGCAACATTTACCTTCGAACTTCCATGCTCACATGGCATCACATGTCCCTGTTTGGACTTGTGTTGTTCTTGCACCGAGATGTCCAGCATAAGGTTGGTCCATGTGATCTCTCCTTTCTGTCTTTTCAGGGAGAGAGAGAACTCTTCCCAAGACTTTGGAAGCTTTTCAATCACACTCATCACCTTAAACTTTTCAGGGAGGTCCATTCCAGACTCCTTCAAAGCATGCACTAACATCTCGAACTCATGCACTTGCTCCGTCATCGACTTGTTGTCCACCAGCTTGAACTCAAGGAACCTAGCCACCGAATACTTTTCCAGACCTTGTGAGTCAGTATTGTGGGTTTGGTCCAGCTTCTCCCATAAGAGTTTTGCGGTGTAGGCATCAGAAGAATACACATCAAACAATGTGTTGGTTAGAGCAGCCAAAATGGCCGCCCTTGCAACCCCATCCTTCTCAGCCCACTTCGCTAAAGCCTTAACCGTTTCAGCATTTCCTTGAATCACCACTGGCTTCTCATACTCCATGACGGGCCAAAGACCCTTTACAGTTAACCACAGCTTCATCCTCTTCTGCCAACGAGAGAAGCCAACGCCACCGTTGAACTTCTCGGGTAGACCAGTTAACTCAACTGGTTGTGGAAAACTATACGTGGTCCAATCAATGACCCCAACAGTTGCACTCGAACTACCATCAGCACCAGTGGCACCAGTAGCACCACTAGCAGGAATCTCACTCTCGTTAACCATTATGCTAAATACTATATAACAGATTATCTCTTCAAGAATGTTGGATATATTCACTAATAAAGCGATACAGAGGCAGTTATATATCGTTTTTAACATGTCAAGGCCAAGTTCAGAAATGACGAAACAAAGCACGAAGGTAAAACACATGCAAATTAGTAACTGTAGAAACGATAGAAGAAAAGAAGACATACCCGAACCCATTGTTATAGCAGTATATGAAAACAAGAATGTAAAGCAGCTGAGTCGTCAGAACTTCGATCAAGATCTGACTGCTCTTGAAGAGATAATCGCCCCCACTTACACTGTGTCAGGATGCTGGCGATCTTCTTCCAGGATAAAACAGCTCCGAGTTTAGATGATCACAGCAACCACAAAAACTCTACTTCGACTGGCACCTCAGTCGCCGGAATAACACTAACACTACTACTGCAGAATACAGAGGGAAAAAGGAGAATGTAGAGTGAAGGGAGAAGGGAGAATGTATGGTGTAAATAAACCAGCAACTTAGCTCTCTATTTATAGGAGAGGCTAAGTGTAACTGGTGCCACCAGCTTTAATGTAAGAAACGTAACTGCCCAATTAATAAAACGAAAC